>JANHZT010007600.1:207081-229564 GCA_032468215.1 Stegonotus admiraltiensis | reverse complement strand
AGTATGAAGGCTATTGCTTAATGCATTGTAAGCCGCCCTGAGTCTCCGGAGAAGGGCGGCATATAAATCGAACTAATTAATCAATCAATCAATCAATCAATCAATCTTCCAAATAAATGGGGGGAAAATGAACATTAAAAATAATCAGAGCAAGGGTGTATTACCCTGCAACTTTCCAGAATTTAAGCTGCATGACTTGCACCTGTCATGGTTTCAAGATTCAAATTGCATACAGAATGAGGCCTAGATCATTAGCCAGGGGAGCATAATACTGAGGCATTTTCATACATTGAGTCAATTATTTGGCCCTAAAGATATTTTTATTAAATTAAAATTACAAAGTAATCTTATTTGGTAATTAAACTTTAATTTGGCAATGAAACGTCTCGAAAAAAACTAAGCTCAGAGAGCACTAGGGCCCATAATTTTAGTTTTGCTACTTAGCCTGCAGTATTTTTCATTAATCAGAACAGTAACATTTGGTTTTATTACTCATTGACATATAATATTTCTTCAAGATAATATCTGTGACCTTATAATTTAGGATATCCACACCCAAGTTGCTCAAAACCTGTTCCTCGTTTTTATACTCAGAATTAACAGAACTGGAAGGGATCTTGAAGTTCTAGTCCAGGCCTGGCAAACTGGCAGGCAGCGGGCCGTATGCGTCATGTGCAAGCCACACCCACCCCAGCTCCACAAAGGAAAAAAATGTCATGATGTCATGTGACATGATCGAATTTGAAACCCGTGTTCTAGTCCAACCCCCTGCTCAAGCTGGAGACCTATACCATTTCAGTTAAATGGGTGTCCAATCTCTCCTTCACTATTGATGAGACAAATTATTTCCTCTTTTTCTTGTTCACTTCCCTTTGCTTCTCTCGGTGGATAGGTCAGTCTGTGTGGAGCTGATTTAACAAAACAACACTTGCCTTAAATAAATCAAGATTGAATGACAAGGAATTCTCACTGCAAGAAACTGTAAATACCTATTTGAGGTTTTGGAAAACTAAGACATGTTTTCATGTACTTTTCTAGTAATTTTATGTATTATCCCATTCTTATAAACATGTGCATATGCTAACACAAGTGCTTGTGTATTAATACTTTTCTTCTTGACACGGTACAAACATTTCTCATTTTCTTCCTCATAGCAAATATGGCAATTCTGGAGTTCCTTCTTACTCAGTAATTACTAGGAAGATACTTACATGATTGTACTTATATGTTCCTTCAAATACTAATTGAGTTTATGGGCTTTGTGACAATTGCTCCTTCCTTAATCTGTTATCTAGCAGTTTCTTTTTACTAAAAGAAAAAAAATACTGATATTTCTTTCTACTAAAGGTTTTCTTTTCATATTGGTCCTTGTTATTATTCAGTATTCTCTACTTTTTCTATCTTCGGTTTCTTCATCTTCCAGTGTTATATTTATTACATTTATATTGTATCATTCTTTGGGGAGCTTATAGAGTCTTTTGTTGTTTTAGTTTCAGAATTACCCCAATAAAGGTTGCTTGGCCCAAGTGAACTCGATTGAAGATTTGAGTTGAGGTCTTCTGGTCCCAGTGTAACCTTTTAAATAAAACTCAAACCTACAGGCTTGATCCTATCCCTAAGCCTAAGTAAGAGCTAAAATCAGAAGGACATGTCTGCCATTGGTTTATGTATTTACAATTGAATGAAAGATTTAAATTAGACAAAGAGTTATGGATTTGACGTTGTTAAAAATGAATTGGAAATTCTACTGTATAGCAGTGATGAACAAATTATTGCTAAAGTTTATAAAACGTTATTGATGAATTTGGAAAGTGAATATGTACAACAATGTATAATTCAGTGTGCAAGTAACTTCGGACATAATGTAAACTTGAACAATGGGAGAATATGTGGACAGAAAATTTACACTAAATTACAATTTAAAAGAAAAATTTTATAAGATGATATATCATTGGTACGGTATTTAACACCAGATAAGTTATCAAGAATGTTTAAAGGTACTTCAAATGAATGTTGAAATGCAAATGTAAAGAACGGACTTTTTATCATTTGTGGTGGGCATGTGATAAAGCAAATAAATACTGGAATAGGATTCATATTCTAATACAGCAGATTCTTAAAGTAAGTGAATATAAAGATAAAACCAGAAACTTTTTTTTTTGGGTTTAATGGAAAAAGACTTGGGAAAAATTTTGGAACTTTGATATTATATATGTTGACGGCAGCAAAATTACTTTATGCACAAAAATGGAAGGACGCTTTGATCCCCACAATGGATGAATGGCTACAAAAGTGGATGGAGTTAGCAGAGATGACAAAATTGGCTGCTTTCATAAAAGAAAAAAAACCATAACTAATTTTGTTTCTACTTGGAAACCATTTCTGGACTTTGTGCTTGAGGTGGAAAAAAATGAAACTTTGATTTGGGTTTTACTGATTAGATAGAATTGTTGATATAGAAATGGCTAGTTTATACTATTATGTAAAAGTAAAAAGTTGAGGTTTGACGTTACTATCTTATTTTACTGCACCAAAGGTAGGTGAAAGTCAATGCCTTTTCTTTCGCTTTCCCTTCTTTTCTACAACACTCTTCCCTTCCCTTATCCCTGCTCTGTTTTCCCTATTATTTGTTTTTGTATTTTATATTATAAACTAGTAAGAAAGACAAAGTAGAAAAAAACTCAAACCAACACATATATATTCAGAAATGCATATTCTTTATCCATAGAACCATAAAGCAGGACATGGCTATTTAATGTAGGCTAGTAGGTATGTATGGCTAGTAGGTGGCCCTAGACAGCTGGTAATGTGGTCCCACAAGATCATAAACTTATGAGATATTATATATATTAACTATGTTATATATTTTATACGCAGCTCAAGACATTTCTTCTTCACTCAGTGTGGCCCAGGCAAGCTAAAAGATTGGACAACCATGATTTAGGGCAGGGGTGTCAAACTCAAGGCCTGGGAGCCAGATCTGGCACGCCACGTGCTTAGATCTGGCCTGTGGGGCCACCCTAGAAACAACAAAGGACTGGCCCGCATTGCGTCTGCCAGCGAAAATTCTGCATGTGTGGCCCCCGAGCTCCGTTTTCACTGGCAGAGGGCGGCAGGAGGCTGTTGCAGCTGAAAACGGAGCTTGGGAGCCTGCTTTTGCTGACAGAGCGCTCGGGCCACCACAGATGCTTCCGACACGAGTAACGTCAAGCTAGCCATGCCCACCCTGACCATGCCCACCCTGGCCCCCGAGGTCAAACACAACCGTGATGCAACCCTCAATGAAATCAAGTTTGACACCCCTGATTTAGGGCATGAAATTCAGTTCTCTGTATTAGGATCCAAATTATAGCATCTTAGACAGATAACTATCTGCCTCTGCTTAAATACATTCAGCAAAGGATTGTTTGTAATGTCCCTTGATAATTGGATTGTCAAACTGCTAGGATTTTTTTTTACTTTAATAGAGAATGAAGATCAGTCTTTCTGGTAATTTAAGTCCATTATCTTATTTATTGCACTCTATGATAAAGAACAGATCATGGCTCTCTTGTGTGTTATACTATTGTATTCTTTTTAGTTAGCTGTTCTTAACACTAAATATATCCAGACTCTCCTTATAAGGCTTCATTTCCATTTCCCTGATCATCCTTGCTTACCTTTCTTGAACTTAGAATTCCCCAGGTCTATTGTGCCTAGAATTTGACACAATACTCAGGCTGAGCCTGGACAATACAGAATACAGTGAAATTATTGCTTTCCAATATTAAAAAATAACACTTTTAGTGAAAAAAAGAAACTGCATATCTTTCAGTGGGTCTTATTTACAGGTAGGTGTATATACAGTGTATATATACAGTGTTGATTGACGCTTTTAGTGGACAGTAAAAAGTTCACATTTTAAAACTCTAACATGTTTTCAAGCAAGCTAAGTTTCCTGATTTGATTCTGGCTCCTCTTTTTTATTCTTCATGCCAACATTTGAATGATATTAATTTGTGCTTTATTATTGTTACAATTTTTTAAAAAGATGATTTGATTGCTTTTGGTATGTACGCTGTTTAAATGTCTCAATCTTAATACTTGTCAAGAACTGAGGCACTCTAGTAAGGCAACCCAACCAAAATAATCTTTTTGGCAAGATGCCTATGTGCATACAGAGCATTCAAAGCATTCAAAGGGAAGAGCATCATGGTTGCCATGGTGCTGAGCCCAGTATATCTTGCACATTGCAAGTTAGGTTACAGGAGAAGTAGAGCTTCACTTGTATTACCTTGTATTACCTTGTATTACCTTGTTTTATCTCCCACTTTGCACTCAAGACAAGTGCAAAGAGGTAGAACCACACTTCAGCCAAACAGATTTTGTCATATCCATCTATTTTTATAATTGGAAATGATAAAAATATATTAATACAGCTCGAATTGCTGCTTTTCTTTATAAGCTGGAGAGAGAGGGAGGGAGGGAGAGAGATCATTTCTAACTCAATCTTGCAACAAATTCAGTACAAGTCTATATAAAGCAGAGTGGCAGTTTGCTTACATTTTCTGCAAGTAAAGAGCAAGTCAGGGATGCTGCAATCACAAATCTGCACTCCTGAATGCATCTGAGCGGAGCCATAGTGGACTGCTTTACTGCTCCAACTATACTATCTGCTCCAACTATACTTTTCAAAGCTTTGTTGGCTGTTCAGATAAAGGGAGAGGTTGCTTGCATCCTGCTTTTGCTCTGAAAGCTCATTAACAGACCCCCCCCCCTTTCCATCAACATAGATCCCTGTTTAAACTATGAAACCGTCCTGGTTTGCTCCAGGGCTAATTAAAGCCAAATGAGGTCGACTTAAGCCAGAGGTCTTCAAACTTGGCAGCTGGCTGGAGAATTCTGGGAGTTAAAGTCCACAAGTCTTAGAGCTGCCAAGTTTGAGGACCCCTGACTTAAGTCAATGTTTCTTAAAGGGTGGTCCGAGGACCCTTAGGGTCTCTATAAGACTCTCTCGGGTTTCCATGAAAGCAAAAGCATTTGCTAGTTATTGAAACATTTGCAACAATTACACTCTTATTTATTTTCACGAAAAAAACCCCATTAAGACCGAATGTTTCATATTGTTATTTTTACACGATCCGGTAAATTAATATTTTATGAGTTTTACATCCGTTTTACGTTTTAATACGGTAAATATCGATAAACGATCCATATAAACAAAATCTTTTTTTTTGCGGTCCTTCGTGATTTTTAAAAGTCCCGACCGCAAAAAGTTTGCTCTCCAAAAGCAGCGAGACTCGCCGTGAGACGAAAATAAATCGCGTATCGGTCCACAACTTCAAACCGAACTTGACATTTCAGACAATCCTAAACTTCTTCTTTTTAACAATGCAGACCGAAGTGGAACCAAAAGAAAAAAAGGGGAAAAAAACCGACTAAAGACGAGCGTGGCAGCGAAAGAGTGAAGGACATGACAGGGAGAAAAAACGCGGGGATGCCCCCCCCCCATTCCCTAAACGCCCGAAGCACGCGCTTGTTTTGCGTAATGGGTAATCCAAGGTTGGCTTGCCTTTCCCCACATCGGTTGCGCAATTTTTCTTAAAAAGTTTATACTTAACCCAACGCTTCCAGCGGCCGCGACCTGAGAGGAGGGCCCATCACTCCACACAGCTCGTCAAAGCCGCACCAAAGAATCGCTGCCAGGCCAACGGGGGGGAGGGAGGGGGGAAGTGGATACCCACCTTGGCAGCCGTTAAAAACGAAAAGCCCACCCCTTCGCCTTTGAGGGTTAACCGCCATAGGCTGGGAGGCGCTTCTTTCCCTTCAGCGGCCAATCCGCTCCGTCCGCCGGATTCTCCCAAGATGGCGTTGGCCACGCCTCTCAGTTTCCTCCGGGAATGGGAGCGGGCGGGCGAGCGGGCGGGCGGGCTACGGTCGAAGCTGGGACTCCTCCCCGCGCTGGGGGAGGAGGCCGGTTTGGGTGTGTGCTCGCCTCGGCAGGCGGGGCGTCGGTAGCAGATTAGTCCCAGCGGCGGCGGCGAAGGAAGAAGGAGAGCGGCCAGCCGCGGACCTGGGGAAGGCGCGCTTCGGCTTCTGAGTAAGCGGCGCACTTGGGCTGCAGGGGGGTCGGGAGGTCGGTCGAGATAATGGAAGAGTCTAACGGAAGGAGCGGCGGAGCGCAGGAAAGTTTCTCTCCCCGTCGGAGAGGGGATTCGCGGCCATGTTGGGGAAGGTACTCGGCGGAGCCCGGGCAGCTTTGGTCGTGAGGGAACGAGAGCGGCAGGACGGGGTCCATTTCTTTCTCCGCCTCGCTTTCTCCGGTTGCCCGTTTAAGGAAAAGAGCCGTCGGTCAGGGCCGTCGAGCCGCGGGTGGAGGCCGCGGGGGAGTTCAGGCATCCCCGGACCCCTCGCGTCGAGGCGGTTGGCGGCGCCTGACTTTAGCTTTTGGCTCGGGACGCCTAGCCGCAGGAGGGCGGCGGGGGAACCTGAGGGAGACGGGGCGGCTTTGGAGTGTCTTTTCTTTCCCCCTTCGTGACAGCGCCTTTCCCTCCGAAGCCCTCTTCCCTGGGGCTCCTCGCACGACAAATCCCCTCAGTTCTACAGCCGGAGGATTGTCGCTTCAAGGCGCTCTCAAAAATGTCTCCATAAAGAGGGCTTGGGAGCGCCTCCTCAGCTCCCCCGTTGCACCTTTGATTCCCGGATCGGCGTGTCGCGGAGCTCCGCTTTTCCTTTCGGTGAACCAGATAACATTGTTTCCACCTCTAATACCACCCCACCCCCAAAAAATACACCTTTCTCCGGATCGACGGACTGTCCTTCTCGATCCTTCGCTTTTGCTTTTGCTTTTTTTCCCTTTTCTGGAATCAAAAGTTCTCGTGAGCAACATTTTTGGGAGAGGAGAAAGTCGTCAAAAAGGCCCGTCTGCCAAAATAATAATAATAAAAAAAAGGCAAGAAAAAGGACGCGTGTGTGTTGTGTTGTGTTGCGTTGCGTTCCTTTCCTCGAGTTTCGTGATGGAGCGCGATTGTTTTGTATAGGGAAGCCGTGAACTTCCTGCGCCTGTCAACAGGCTAGGCGTGGATTATTATTCCTCTTTGGGAAAAAAAAAGTTAGGTCTCTTGTGTTTAGACTTGTATTCTTTCTGCGAGTTGGGCCTAGCCGAGATAGTCTCAAATGCCGGTATTGAAAAAAAGATTTACTCCCTCCTTGGACGTTGTGGAGAAAGAGCTAGTGCCAGTTTCTATACTTATCCTGAAATAAAAATCCTTATCAGCCTTTAATTACATTGGAATTTTGCTTCCTTGTTTATTTAGGAAACTCAGTTACTTAACTTCAAAAACATCACTTACGGTGAGGCAGAATTAATATTGATAAAATATGAGGTTACATCAGCCAACATACACTGTTACATTATCAGTGAAACTGAGTTGGGTTCATTTAATACACTGATTTACAATATAATTGAGTGCATTCATATAACTGTGCTTTATTCAGTAAAGATGGGCGGCAAATAAATTTTCTAAATAAATAAACAAACTTGTTTTTCTTAAGATAACCCAACCTTTAAAGATAAGTTGTCTAGAAGCAATTTTAAAAGATGCCTAAATAGCACCTACTGATGAACATTCAAATGGTTTATTTTTTTATTTTACAGTTTTCAGGCTTTGTGTAGGGTTGTTTTTTGTTAACAGATTTCTATGTTTGTGAAAACAGTTGTTCATAAAAATGAACTCTAATATTTCACTTGCTGCTCTGATTTGAATGCTTTAAATTGATAAATATTTTCTTTTTTTGTATGTACAGATTATCTTCCATTTTCATTTTTAGAAAATTGCTCTCATGTCTTTTATTCAATAGGACAAGAACTGTGGTTGTTAAAATGTATGTGAAATTGAGTAAGCCTTTCAAAGGGGAAATTCTTAACAATTTTTTTGCATACACTATATTTTTTGTACTTCTGCAAATCTTGGAACTTCACCAAGCCTTTTCATGTGGATGTTTTGGCTACAAAAGCATTTCATCTATGCATAAAAATAGAAGAAAACAACATAAGATTAACATAGGTAAATGGGTACATTCTTGTTCCAACAATTTGCAGCATGACATTTAATTAAAGGCAAATAAAATGTCATGAATCATCGTAGTGATTTATGTTTAGTTTTATTTCCTTTTAAAACGATACTGCTGACATCTGCATTTTTTACAAATGCGTATGTGGATATAAATTTGAGTTTTATCCATTGCATGATTATTCTTGCAGCTTGTAGTGAAAGCTTCTCTTTTTTATATAAACTAGATAGGTAGCTTACAAATTATAAGTTGCATTCTAAAATAACAAATAATGAAACTATTAATATCTAGTTATTGCAATAATATAGACTTTGGAAAATCATATATTTAATATCTATGACTGGATTTTTTTTACCTGAAATATAGGTGCATAGTTTGGCTTTGTTGTACAGGTAGTCCTTGACTTACAACTGTTTGTTTAGTGACCATTCAAAGTTACAATGGCACTTAAAAAAGGGATTTATGACTTGGCAACTGTTTCATATTTATCACCTTTGCTGTGTTCCAAGGTCACATGATTCCCTTTTGTGATCTTCTGACCACCAAAGTCTACGGGGGAAGTCAGATTCATTTAACAACTGGGTTACTAACTCACTTAACAATGGTGGCAAGAGAGGTCATAAAATGGGGCAAAGTTCACTTAACAAATTTCTCACTTAACAACAGAAATTTTGGGCTCAATTGTAAGTCAAGGATTATCTGTATTGCTGCGGATCTTTAGAAATCAGTTTAGTAGTTTCAAATTTGCATGCAGAAAGAGAATTGTTAAGACTTTTTTATCTGCCCAAATATTAGTAGACTGTTGGTAGATCAGCAGTGTACTTGTTGATAGCTGTTGCTGATTCCTATTGAGCAACATCTGTATTTACTGTATGATCATGTGACTTTACTGTTGTGTCTTTCTATTCTGAACTAGCCTAGTAACACCATAAGTTTAAGAATGTGATCCACAATCAAATTCAGAGGTTTAAAATTGATCAGATTTTACTGTTTCTTCCAAATTGGACTACTGTGAATAAGAAAAGATCTTAAAACTTACGTTTTAGGGTCTTGTGAGGGTGGTTTTTTGCTTTTTTTTCCCTTGGCAATTGTAGTTTCCTGATTACAGTAATGGTTAATTGAAAACTTCCTGTGCATTGCAAAGACTTAAATTTCCATGCCATAAATCAGTGGCAAATCTTGTTTTGTACATTTGATTATGTATTCCTGAATTTTGATAGGACAATTTTTGGAAGGGGATAAATAGAGGGTCATAATGCTCCAAAAGCATTCATTCCTGCTGTGAAGGAAGATGGATGCTTCTCTTTCTCTTTTCACTCATATGATTTATATTTTTTGAATTAATTTCTGGATAATTCCAATTCATATTGTCTAATTTTGCCATTGAAATCATTTTCCAAAATTCTAATGATTTCAGCATAATTAAAATATTAAATTTGCCTTCATTCATAAAATAATCTTTCAGGTCAGCTTCAGATTTTACCACTTTCTGTAACCTGTCAGATTCTTAATGGTATATTTTAACATAATACTGAATGGTTTAACCTGGATATCTGCTTTTAATTGTAAGGTAATTCTAGAACTTATTGGTTAGTTTAACTTCTAAATGCTCTTATGTGCTATTTAGGAATCCAAAACCAAATTTAGAGATATCCAGGTCATTTAGTTACGTCTTTTATAGAAACAAAGTGTGGTCATGAAGTGGTCACTAAATAATGGAGAGGTTCCTTGATTCAGGCTATATATGATACCTACTCATCAAGGGAAGAAGAGTAACATTATAGCACTCAGGCTGAAACTACCATGGCCCAACTTTTAGAGTTCCTTGCTATTAACCCCATTCCCCACTTTTTATCTTCTCTGAAGGATTCTAGAGTACTTGAAAACTTGATAGTATTCTATTTTACCTCTATTTTCATATGAGAAATTGGGAAGAACTCCGACTCTGAGCTACAGAGGAAAGGAATGAGAAAATATGAGTCATGAGTGACAAGAGAAGAAAGGCTAGGCAGTGTTGACAAATTGAACACCTACTTTATTGATAAATAGAACATCAACAAATCGTCAGGCCTGATGGCATTCAGCCAAAGGTTATTAAGGAGTTTAAATCTGTCATTGTGGCTCTCCTAACTATAATACGCCACCACTCTACATATCATCTATATTTGAGCACTGAAAGGTGATTAATGTACCTTCAGTTTTTAAGAAGGGCTTATGGGAAGATTCAGGAAGTATCAGCATCTATGCCAGGGAAAATGGTGGAAACCCCTATTAAAGATAAAATTACCAAACATTTGGAGACATAGGCCTTGCTCAAAAATACCCAAAATAGCTACATCAATGGAATGTCTTCTCTAACCAATCTACTTGGTTTCTGAATAAATAAATAAACATGGTTAACAGCAAGCCAGTAGATATCATCTACTTAGATTTCCTTCATCAAAAACTTTTCAGTGGGCTTAATAGCCATGGAATAAAAGAATAGGTCTTATTGTGAATAAACATCTAGCTAAAAAATAAAAACAATAGGAATAAGTAGACATTTCTGAGAATGGAGGACTGTCATGACTATACGGTTCTTTCCTAGGACAAATGCTTTTTAATGTATCATATTTATAAATCATCTGGAATCAAGTGTGACTAGATCAGTGATGGGTTGCCTCTGGTTCAGACCAGTTCGCAAGAACTGGTAGTAAAACCGGTGGGAGGCCCCGCCCACTGCCCCGGATTTTGTCATCGGCAATATGTGCATGTGCAGAAGCGTGAGATCCCATTGTGAACCGGTAGTAAAGGTAAGTAGAACCCACCCCTGGACTAGATGGAATAACCAAGTTTGCTGCTGACATGAAATTGTCCATAATGATACGAACAAAAATGGACTGCAAACAGCTTCAGAGGAATCTCTGTGATTAGGGGAATGGATGTCAAAGTGACAGATGTCCTTCAGTGTGCACAACTATAAATTGATGCCCAAATTATTCATACAAACTAATGGGATCAAAGCTAGTAATATAATAAATGTTTTAAATGGTATTACTTAGCAAAATTATGAGAAAGGTAAGCAGAAGCTAAATATAGCTTATTTTTTATGGTTAATACTTAATTTCTTCATGTGAAGTTAAAGCTAAACTCTGTCCGTGTATAATACTAACCTGATTTCTTTGTGTAGGTTTCCTAGAAAGTGCTTGAATTGATTTCAGTAATGATATTTATCTTTCAGCAAAATACTTAAAAGTTAAGTAAATTAAAATTAAGCAAATTAAATAAAGAATACTGTGTGATTTATTTATTTTACTGTGAATATTAATGTAATTATGTATGATTCTGCCTTTGCTTATACAGGTAGTCCTCGACTTACAATAGTTCGTTTAGTGACTGTTCAAAGTTACATGACCATTCAAAGTTACAATGGCACTGAAAAAAGTAACTTATGAATGATTTTCACATTTACAACCATTGCAGCACCTCCATGGTCACGTGATCAAAATTCGGATGCTTGGCAACTGGTTCATGTTTATGATAGTTGCAGTGTCCCTGGGTCACATGATCACCTTTTGCAACCTTTGTGAGAAGTGAAGCCAATGGGAAAATCAGATTCACTTAACAATTGTGTTACTAACTTAACAACTACAGTGATTCACTTAACAACTGGCAAGAAAGATCGTAAAATGGGGCAAAATTCATTTAACAAATGTCTGTCTTTGCCAGAAAAATTTTGGGCTCAATGGTGATCGTAAGTCGAGGACTACCTGTATTACATCCATATGTATGTGGTACTAATTGACTAATTACTTGTTGAAACCTACTCTGTCAGATGTACTATATAAATAGCTCTCTGTAGTTGGGCAGGGGGGGTGGTGTCAAAATAGTGATTGAAGCATTTGTGACTACCTCTTGACTTTTTTCACCCTCATTGTGGACAGTACCGGCAACTGATTAATAGAAGCAAAAAAATGGAAAGTATGCACTTACATGTGAAATATCCTTTTGGAGGCAATATAATGTTGAAGAGCTTGTATTGGACATCACTTTAGCTTGAAACTGATGACTGATACTATGAAAAGATTAGTTATCAATTATACTTTTATAGTATGTGTACTGTTTCTCTAATTAGAAAGTTGTTTTGAATGATTTGTAGAAAATACTGTATGGATATATCTGTTCCCTTTTCAGTGACTTTTTAAGCTTTTAGTGAGCCTCTGTAAGGAAATGAGAAATAATAATTTCTAGACTTATAAATGTGCTTCAGAATACAGCCGAATGCTAAGGACATGGTTACTTACTCTGTGGCTTCCCTTTAGCAGAGTATTTTTAGTTTATATTTACTTTCATTTGCTTCATCTGCTTTTTTGGCTATTATACCCTGTCATGGTTCTTTAAGTTTTACTTTTGTGAGAAATCTTGTCATGAGATCTTAGTCCTATTACTGTGACACTGAGCAATCGTTCCCCCCATTTTTGCGGCTATCTATTTTATAATAACTTTTTTTAAATAAAGGAAAATAGTGTATTGTAACTACTATTGGAAATATTTTATTTCAGAATGGCATAACCTTTTACTTGTCACAAATTTGATTTGTGACTTGCTACATTGGAATTACAGAAAACATGATGTTATGGGAAGAGAGCTATGTTACTCTGTGGGCAAGAAAAGATAGTGGAAAGCCCAGGAATTAATCAAAAGAAAAGCATCCAAAGTTCTTAGAGAAAATAATTGAATACTTATACATATATAAAAGCAATTTTTAAGCATAAGATAATACTGTAATATTTCTAGACAAACTACTATCCAGATTACTTGCATTATATAAATCCACATGATCAGATACTCTCTTTTTTCTTGTGCATATCTGGCATTTAAATTAGACAGCAGTAATTAGATAATAATGAATACTGTATGCCTTCTTAAATAATTGAATTATACACTGAACAATTGCTTACTGTTAAGTGGATCAATAATTGATTGAAAGTACACAGAAGTAATTTTAACATATTTGGTTCTATTTGCCTTGGTAGGCCTAATGTCATGTCATTGTATTTTTTTGTTCTTTTCCTGAGATGGTTTTTTTGGTAATCTCCTTCCATATTTTCCACAAATTCACCATGATAGTGAGATTACTGTACTTTGAGGGAAAGATCATACATTGCAGTAGGTCATAATGTAATTTGTTTGGTTTTGATTTAATGTGCAGTCTTATATAAGTCTGGTCATTATTGTTTGTAAACTGAACTATGGGCATCAGGGAACCAACCATTGTGGTTTATTCAACCTAATTAAAATCAATCATGGTTTAATGCATTATGTGAAATTTGTTTAGTGACAAACTCATGAAGGTTATCAGTGAGTATTATAGTTAAGCAAATGTTTTCCTGGATTCTAAAACTTCCTGGAAGCAGGTGGTTGTCTGTGACTATAGCATTCCATTAATGTAATTGTAGTTCAGCATCATTAAAACCCTACTATGACTATTACATACTATTACCATTTAAAATCTTTCTGCACTCCACCTATATGTTTATGCATGCTAAAGTAGTGCCTTTTTTCTTTGACAGGAGAAAAAAGGTGGCTGTATTTGTGAAATTCATTGTGATATAGCTAACAATAGGAATTTACTAGATAACTGGAGATTTGGACTGTGTCTCTCTTTTTTGGATAAAAGCATTATTAAGGAACTGATACTTGGGTCATAATTCATTTATTTCCTTTGCTCATTCCCAGTTCCCCAAAATATCATTTCAAACTGATAACCTTTAATTTAAAAACTGAAAGACTTGACTCAATGAACTTGGAATTTTAAAATTCCACATTCTGGATTCAATCACAATTTATATTACGCTGTTGTAAAATAAATAATTATATTCTTGGTATCTTTTGTTTGCAATTTTACTTTTTATCTTTTTATAATGAGATACTTAACAAAAAGTGAGTTTCTCCTCTTCATGTGCTATAAATTAAATCTTATTCCTGAGGTTTAGGTAGATAAATTCAATTCTGAAATATTGAGCATAGTTGGATTTTGCAGATGTTTACCACTTAATTCGGATAAAGCTGCAAAATATTGCATTGTTTTGCATTATATTTGTAATTGAGTGAGGCAGCATATAAATGTAATAATAAATAACATTCATTTCTATTTAGGAAAAGAAGCCTATATATAAGAAAGCATCAAGTTTGATACTTTTCATTTCTAAGATGAGAAGTAGAACTGATTAGAGAATTGGAATGGACTTTTCAGATCCAGTCCAGACCAGTCCTGCTCAGTGAAGGATGCAAGTGTAGCATTCTTGATATAATTATTACTGAATGAAGACATTAGATTAAAAGGAGATCAGTGCTCTAAAGTGTTAGTGGGTATAGTTTGAGTTAGATGTGAAAGTCTAGAAATAGGGTGTTGCATTTTATAGGAATAAGTAGAAGAATAACTAGTTGGAGTCTAGTTAATCAGTGTTTTTCAACCTTAGCAAATTTAAGATGTGTGGATTTCAATTTCCAGAATTTTCCAGGCAGCACATTGGCTGGGATATTCTGGGGGTCAAAGTCCACATATTTTAAAGTTGTTGAAACAGTCACTATATAGTACTGGGTTGTTCAGTGAAAAGTAGGATGAACTTTTAAAATCAAAGTTAATACCCTTTATTGGCTCGATGTTAAAACAGCAGTCTCCAACTGCTATGTGGTGCTGCAAAAGGTCTATGAGCGTGTCGCATCAGTGAGCCGTACTTAAATGACAGGAACTGTTGCACAGCTGCACAGCTAGAGCCCCATTGCCAAGACATCGCCAGAGGTGGACTGCCTCTATGTCTTCTCTTAAGTCTCAATAACTTGTGATGTCGCAAGACTGCCAGTTTTGCAACTTGGAACTTCACCTATGAGATGTATATCCGCACAAGTGAACATCTTGACAATAATCTGAAAAAGGTTCAAAGTGTTAAAAGTATAGGAATAAAGATGAGATTGAACTTTACATGGGAATGTGATATAACTTTATAGGTATAGCTGAGGTCTGATTCAATTATTTTCACATCTGGAGTACAGTAGTTGAAGGATACAGATCATTCACATGAAAGAAAAATAGTAGAATTGGAAGTGGAATAATACGTTAAAATATTCACATCTACATCTTCAGTTTAAAGGTCCTAAACTGCTAGGGCTCCTGCAGCAACAAAATTCTCTTCACTTTCACTTTGTGTAAAAATGAGTGAACTAAAAGGAACAAAAAGACTATAAGTCAGCCTCCTTTGTTGAAGTGAAGGGGGAGATTTAACAAAACACTTCTAGTCCTGCTGTTTTGTTTAGGTTACTGAGGAAGAACAAGGAATCTGTCAAGCTAATATTTCCCTTATGAAATCTGAAGCTCAGAAGCTTGGGGAGGTGAGCCAAGAGTTCCCTCCAGTGAGGGAATAGAGTCATAACATTCAAAAACCAGAAAATAACCAGCTTTGTGATAGTCTTTTCATCTCACTGCAACTAAGTTGGTGCTGGAGAGTTGTTTTAATTATAGGAACACAGGTGTCTGGAGTTACTTTCTAACTGATTTAAAATTCTCATATAGAAAATGCCTAAATAGAAGGATTGGGCTAGAAGGCTTCACTCTAGAAACCAAAAAATTGTGAACTATAGTCCTACCTTAAACACATATCCAGATGGATGATCTTGGGCCAATCACTACAGTTCCCAGGAGTAAAAAATTACCTGAAAGCACAATGTTTAAGAATGTATGTCTATGATATACTACACTTTCTAGTTTCTGTGCTTTAAGAAATATATATAAACTTTCTTCCATGTTGCTATTACATATATTTACAATTTGCTTGTATAGTGGTACACTAATTGAGCTTGGTTTGGGGAAAGCTGAATAATTTTAATTATAGGGAACATTGGTGGATGGTTAAAAGAACTAAGAGAAAAGGAGGAGCAAGAAAATTTTGGGAGTGAACAGCCACACAAAGGGAGGGAGAGAGGAGAGGAGAGAGGCATGCTAGTTAATCCTAGTTGCCTCATAAGACTTGTCTGGAATTTGTCTCAAGTAAAATCTGGAACTTCCAATGTGGCATAGATTTTGAATCTAATAGCTCACAATCTGTCTTGTTTATTTCATACACAATTGAAACAAACCACAAAGTGGTATATTTGAAAATTCAAATCAGTTTTCAAGTAGCAATGTCCCGTACCAAATTCAATTGGGTTCTCCTGCATAAATATATTGCCAAGACTCAGAAAACAACTCCACAAGAAGACTACAACCATTTCTGTTGAGATTAGCTATAATAACAAGATCTTACAAGAGTGATAGCTCTGTACCTCTTCCTCCTCCTTTACAGTTCAATGTATTAGGGAGGCAAGCGACTGAA
This sequence comes from Stegonotus admiraltiensis, assembly GCA_032468215.1. NCBI lineage: Eukaryota > Metazoa > Chordata > Lepidosauria > Squamata > Colubridae > Stegonotus > Stegonotus admiraltiensis. Next base: position 213,161 of record JANHZT010007600.1, on the reverse strand, counting down.
CTTCTGATTGTTATCTTGTTTTGAATTTTAAAAATGCTTCCCCCCCTTTTTTTTTTCCCTGCACAAGGCCCTTAAGATCATCTCTTTTTACTCTCTACATACACTGAGAGTGGACGGTTGTCTCCCATTCTTGGTGTTTTGGGGGTTTTGGTTGATGCTCTAGAAATTCCCTCTTATTTTTGAAAGCATCTTGTATGTATTTAAATAAGGGTGGGGAGGCATTATACGACAGCTATGTATGTTATGCTTAATGTATAGCTTTTGATTGAATAGCTGCTGTGTTTAATAGTAGTAATAGTATTTATTCTTCTGTGTTGTAGGAACGTGGTGAAAGATGGTGGATCGCTTGGCAAACAGTGAAGCAAATACTAGGCGAATAAGCGTAGTGGAAAACTGTTTTGGAGCTGCTGGTCAGCCTCTGACCATTCCTGGCCGTGTCCTCATTGGTGAAGGAGTATTAACAAAACTGTGTAGGAAGAAACCAAAAGCAAGGCAGTTTTTTTTATTCAATGATATCCTTGTATATGGTAACATTGTTATCCAGAAGAAGAAATATAACAAGCAACATATCATTCCTCTTGAAAACGTCACTATTGAGTCTATCCAAGATGAGGGGGATTTGCGGAATGGCTGGCTGATCAAAACTCCAACTAAATCTTTTGCAGTATACGCAGCTACTGCCACAGAAAAATCTGAGTGGATGAACCACATCAATAAATGTGTTTCTGATTTGCTATCCAAAAGTGGGAAGACACCCAGTAATGAGCATGCAGCTGTCTGGGTACCGGACTCAGAAGCCACTGTTTGCATGCGCTGCCAGAAAGCAAAATTTACTCCTGTGAATCGTCGACACCACTGTCGGAAATGTGGATTCGTTGTATGTGGACCTTGCTCTGAAAAGAGGTTCCTTATTCCCAGTCAGTCTTCCAAGCCTGTACGAATCTGTGACTTTTGTTATGAATTCCTTTCCATGGGAGAGATGTCAACATGCCAGCCCACAAGATCAGACTCTTTCAGCCAATCACCAAAGCCTCCTTTAAATGACATATCAGATGATGATGATGATGATGACAGCAGTGACTAAATAATGGAGGAAAATGTTTTTATATTACAGTTGGCGTTTGAACTTGAGTTGTTGTATGAGAAACCTCTAGTTTCAAGTTCTCCTGAGAAATCTACCCTAGCCATTAAATTTGCCTGAAAAACCTTTGTATCATATGTGCCTCAGTATTTAAACCTCCAAAATATGTCATTACTCTTTCTGCAGGGATTGACTATTGCAAATACTTTCCAGCCACATATACTTGATTTTCTTTCTACAAGTGAATTGGTCAGCAGTTCCCCTTTATTGAACAGAAAGATTAGAAAATGTAGCGCAATTTTTTTCTTTGCAGTTTGTACTAATAAGTATTCCATAGTATGAATTTTTTTAATATTAGGATGGGGGAATTAAACCTGCATGAAACCAGTAATTTGGTTAGCAGATTGAAAAGGACATCTAACCAAACTTTGAAACTGATAGTTTACTTTTATTCTATATATTATACATTCTGAAATGTTAGTAACTTTTTAAAAACAATGCAAAATGTTACACACCAAGCAGTGCCTTGTAATGACTGCACTGTTGGCAGGATAAAAAAAAACCTTGCACCCTCTGGCATGCAATCATCTAAGAAACAGTTGGTGCTATTAGGATTAATTGCTCTTGTATAATGGGATTTCACTAATAAGGGTTGTGACTTCATCCCTAGAACTGAGGGCTGTCCATCTCCTTGCACAAAGTGATTTTCATTAAGACGCAAGGTGAAGACAGATTCTGCACTATTGCGCAATGATTATTGTGAGTTGATCACAAGTATGGTGCTCCCACAAAATGAATAAAATAAATGGGGGCTTTTAAGAAATTCTTTCAGATGGATTTGATGGATTTGAACTACTTTCAAACTTGTATATTGTTAAATGTTTATAATTATCAGGTATGATTAATTGAAACATTTTGTCTCAGATCATGTTATTTGCTGTAATGTTTTGATTTGATATTGAAATCCTTAGATCATTCACTAACCTTTTTAAACTGTAGGATGTGGATTTAAAAATAAACTGTGTTCTAAAAGCACAAATTGGAAGAATGGGCTAGCTATTCATTTGAAAACAACATTTGTACACAGCTGACCTCAAGATATAAATGAATTGCAGGTGATTTTATTTTAAATGTCTAAAACCAAGACCTGACAAATAGTACAAAAGGTGTTTCCAGTAAAATTTTTTACTTTGTACAATATTCTTTCTATATTGGTGTCAATTTTAGAGAAATGTCAACTTAGCTACAAAGTTTTGTAAAATCCCACAACATATCTCTATTTTTATATAATAATATGTTTAATTGTTTTACACAGAAGTCTCTTGACAGAATTGTGTGGGAATTCAATAGTACCTGAGAATTTATAAATAACATGCTGAATATTATTTGTGCAAAAATTATATTGTGCTTAATAAGTCACAGTTTCTGCACTGTTTTCTCTTCTGCCAGTTTGACTATATTTATTAAATAAACCATTAGATCTGCATCTGTGAACTTGTCTACCGTTCTATTACCTGGTTGGATGAAGAGTATAATATCCAAATTGAGGTAAAAAAAGCATAAGAGGAATCTAGCTATAAAAGTGATGAAGAGTGGGCTCAATTGAATCTGGAACAGCTGTATTGATGAAAATTCAATAGGCTAGATTCCCAGTTGATACTTAAATGCTAAAGAAATGCCTAAATCGGGAAGGGCCTTGCATTAATGCTGGGAGTTCAGTCTCATGCACATAATTTTTGAAACTCCCAGGTCTCCCCCAGCTTTTCTATTTGCTCCTTGAATCCTAAAATTCAACATTTGAGGACACAATATTTCAAAGCTTCGTTTAATTATAGTAAAGGTAGTTTTAATAAAATGATTATTTCTAGCATACTATAATATACACAACAGCTTCCTTTTGACAATAATTAACTTCAAGGAGGCTAGTCCTTACGCAGTTAGGTTGAAGGCTTCCTCTTTATGTTATCCAAAGTTTAGTGTATTGTCTGAACCCCATATTGTGGTTAATCTTATAGGCAAATCACATAAATTATAGAGTGAAATTGGACTGAGTTTAGATAACTTGACAAGCAGAAATTAATTCTAAAATTGTTGAGGCTAAGATTAGGAGAGGAGACCATCTGGGGCTCACTGAGGCTTATTCTTATGGTAGACCATATATTTAGGTTATGTCTGATGAAGGTCTTGTCTTGTGTTTTGCAATAAGCAGTAAAGATGATTGCCCATTTGTGCATTACTATTCCATAAGTACCATTGATGCTTGGAAATGGATAGTTTGAAGGATGCCCTCCAATGTGTGCTTCTTTACGAAGAAGCCAATGAAAACTTTTCGAATTGGCTGAATATACTTTATTTTTTTCTACTGATTAGCAAAATTTTCCCTTTTCCATAGCCCAGATATGAACTGTAGGTTATGTGGATATAATTCAACTTTCTCTATGCTTATCTTACAACCTTTCTGTATTCAGTACTGAATGTAATTTTTATATTTGCCCAGTTATCTTTATATGCTGCACGTATGTTTCAGCACTTTCATTTATTTGGCCACAAGTTCCTCCTATCAGCCCTCAAATCCAGTCATCACATACAAATGAAATTTGCATATGCTACAATTGATCCCTGATGCTGTTACCAATTGACAATGTAAAACAAGCAATCATAAGATTACGAGCGTGAAAGAAAGGTTACCAATTTTATGATTTTCCTCAAAATTTTATTTTGGAGAGTAAGCTATCTTGTGCGTTAAGTCAACTTTGTGAAAGGCTTAATAAATGATTTTGTAATTTTGTCAGACTGTGCTGTTTTCATTGTGTAAATCTGAGGGCAACTATCAATAAACTAGGTTTTTTTTGCTTGCTCCTGGTGTGTAAAAAGATGTTAAAATGCACTGTGAAAAAGATATAGTTAAACATTACTTACAAGTTTGAGAAATAAATTCTAATATGAAAAGTAAGAGGATTTTGGAATCCTTCCACAGGGGATCATGCCTATTCTGGAGGGGAAGATGTTATTTCTTAAAATGAAGGTGGCAACCAGTCAAAGAACTTAATTATTTTTAAATGATTGATTTTTTTTCAAATACGTAGAGAAATTGCCTATTTTTGTAAATAGTAAAAGACTGAATATATAACTTGCAATTTAATGAAGTAGCTTGAGATGAACAGAAGAAATAGTCATTATATCCCTTAAATGTTTTCTTAACTGCTGTTTAGTTGAATTTCTGTAATTTGCACCAAAACCCTTTGTTCTCCAACAGTTCTTCTGTTCCTAGGATCCTATGCACAAGACTTAATTTCTGATTTAGGGTTCTCTGGAATAATGCTGGATCCCCTGGATTTAAGTCCCATTTTTGTTGTACTTACGTTTGGCAACATTTATGTAAAACATTTGTATGAAAATATTTAACTTAAAAAAATTCTAGTAAGATGGTAGAGATGAATAAAAGAAGCAAAACATTTTGGAGGTTGAAATCAGAGCTCCTGTTCAGGCAAAGATCCCAGATTGATTGTTTCTGGCTTGCTAAACTCAAGAGGTTTTCTTTTCTTTCTTTCTTTTTTTTTGAGGATTTGAATACTGTAACTTTTGGAAATGTGCCACATTCCTAAATGCCACAGGGCTTTTGCAAAAAGTTCTCATTTCTCCATATCAGTGTTTAACACAATTTGCAAACTAATCTTACATTGGCAGATAAACACCCCTCCCCCTCCCATACACACACCCTTCATTCCTTGCTGAAACAGGAACGAAGCCACAAGGGTGGAGAGGTTGTTTTCCAGCTTGAATCGCATCACATCTCTTGGGAGAAATTGTGGATTGCTTGTAGCCCAAGAACAAAAAGAATATTCTCCTTGTTAATAATTGCCCAATGTAGCAAAAATTAACATGCATGTTTGTGTTGTGTGGGTTTGTGCATGTATATGTTCAGGCATAAAACGTGCCTAGATTTGATTTACTCTGATACTACCTGAGGGTATTGGGGTGGGGAACTTAAAACATTCAGAAAAGCCTGATGATTGCCTAATTAAAGCCCTTCCCTTTTTCATCCGTATTGGTAATACCCATTAAAAAAGGTCAGGGCTTCAATTTTTCAATCGCATCTTGACGTTTTGACCTAATAGTAATTACTAGGTTTTTAAAAGTTTTTAAAGCAATATAAGCGATTATATAACTCATAATTAATGATATATTGGAAAACTAATTCCAACATTTTAGATGCCTTTATATATACTTTATTTTTATTATTTTTGTCTTCATACTCTCTCTAAAATGTCTATTTTTTTTTTAAAAAATCCACCCTTGCCCATTAGCCGAAATACAAATACCCCTCTTATCCCAGGGGGAATCTGTTGACAGCTATATAATGATGATAAGGACAAGATGAAAATGTAAACATCATTGCTCCTTTTTCTCTTATTTTCTGAAACTGCTCCTCTTCCCATAGTGGATTTCTGGAGAAAAAGATCACTGTCAGCAGAAATCCAAGCTTCTGGCTTGAAAATAGATTTCAGAATTATTTTGAGGGCTATAGAGTTGCCTCTCTTGTAAGTACGCACACAATTTTTCAGGCACAAAGCTGGCAATGGAGTGACCACAAACTGGTTTTTACAGTGTCTTGTGGTCTGACAGTTAAACTGTAGCTCCACATTTGACCATTAAATTAAACACACCCTTAATCACAAAGAGCAACTCTGAACTGAAAAAGAGCAACTATTAATAGAACCAGCTGTGTTCAGTGTAAAAAAAGAAACCCAGAAAATAGCAATAATGCTGATGGATAAAAGACTAGGGAAAAACAGAGTCAGAAGCAATAAGCACAGGACTTGGCTGAGAGTTTTGTGGTCTCTTTGTAGTTTTGTTTTTAAGCTGGTTTGTAGTTTGAAGGGTACTTGGTGGTTGTTTTCTTGCAGATGTTTCATTACCCAAACTAGATAACATCATATATATGGATTTCGAGCAGCTGAAGAACTAATACAGGTAAATTACATTATATATTATAGCT
>JANHZT010007600.1:106757-117322 GCA_032468215.1 Stegonotus admiraltiensis | reverse complement strand
TTTTTCCTAAAAGTAAAAGAATATCACAACTCAGTGTGTCTGTGTATTGACAGTGCTTAGTCACAATCACTCTCAGCCGTTTCTCATATGCACACCCTTGCTACTCATTGGTTACTCTGCACATATTCCTTAACAGTATGACAAACCATGCTGCTACCAAAAAACGGACCTGATCTGAATTCACTAAGAGTCACGCTCGACTTACAAGAGACTTTACTTTTACTGTAGAAGGAACTCCAAAGGAGGAAGAGAAAGCCTCCATTGCTATTGTAGCATAGATTTTTGTTCCTGTCCCGTTTCCTTTAGCTACAGTGATAGCTTGCAATGAATTGCACTGCATTATCATTGAACATTTCACTTTATTACAATCATTGTCAATTACCAATGACCTGATTAGAGGGCCGGGCAAGCTTCAGGAGGACTAATGGTTGCCCATTATTAGTGTCATTGCCTTTTCTGCTGTTAAAAATAAGCGTAACGTGTTAGCAGCGATCAGCTTCAATGTCCAACTGGCTTTCCTCAAGGAATAAGAGAAAGAAATTCCTCCAAAATGGGATTTTACCTCAAGAGCAGGGGGTCCTCTTGTTATCCAAGTGAACTAATTTAACTTTTGTGCCTCATTTTTCTGGCTGAAAAGGATCATGGATGATTGTTAGTAAATGCTAATGAACTGCCTTTCCCAGCAAAGGTCTTTGTGTGCTAATCCTGGCTACTGGCAGAGTGGGGTTTTGCAGAAGTGGTCATTTCTGCCTCCTAAGCTGGGGCAGATCTTGACTGTGATAAGCCCTGTTGGAATTCCTGTCTGGGTGTTCTGGATATGACCTGGGTGGCAGGAGGGAGTCAGAGGACATCAGTCAACACGCTGTAGTGTCAATTTCTTTTTGGCTGTGTGTGCTATATTGGAGACACATTGACCAGCTCTGAACTTTTTACCTTCTCCCCCAAAGGAATCTTATGGCGATGAACAGAACCACGTGTAACCATTTGGAACATAAGTGCTGGGCCATTAGGCCAGGCACTGGATTTGCAATAAGTTAATTACCAGCTTCAGCGTATATGGTTTTGTAAACTTGCAAAGCCACATCAAGTATTAGTTTCAGATTAATTTGGGAATTTAGCTATCATATTTTCATAACCGTTGGCAGCACAGATGGTTTTGGTTAGGCATTTCTTAAGTTCTCACAGCAGTGAAGCACCCGAGTTGAATACAATTCTCAAGTTTTGATGTGGGATGTTGTCGGCAAAGGCAGATGAATATAGAACACGTCAGTAATGGTCTCTACCATGCTGGGCATATAAATGCATATGAAATGTACCAATTGCTTTGCAAACGACAGACCTATAATGTTTGTGGAAGATTTCATAACGACAATTGACGATGAAACCTTTCAGCAGTCTGTTCTTCCCAAATCCAAGTTTGATCAACTCTGTGTATATAATATACGCAAACGTGCTACTGCTATGTTGAAACTTTTCTCTCCATTTTTTAAAGTGTTCTCAAAAGAAACCACTTTCCCCTACCCCCTGGAGAAAGCATTTTGGTGAAATTCTTATGGATATTTTTTCAAGAGTTTTTGCACACCATTTACTCATATATTAGGGGCAAGGAATATAATTGTCTCATTGCATTATTATTCCTCGGTTTCTTTCTGGCTTCCGCTAAATCTCCAGGGAAGTCTTCACAAGGGAACTTATTTCAAGAGTCTTTCTTCAGATAGAAAAATTGAGGCCACCATGGAGGATGGTGGATTGTATAGCAGAAAAATAACAATCCAGTAATGGATTGCCCAATAATACAACAAAGTCAAAATTCCCCCAAGATAAATTTCGAATACATTTTCAAGCACCCTGAAAATGAGCCACAGAGAAGAAAACTTTTAGGAAACCAGGAAATAGATCTGAACAACATTAACACAACTTACATATAACATTGAAAGAAACTTACAAGTGAATTTTATAGTAAGAAACAAGTTATCTGTGTATGTTGACTATATGATGAAGATTCATTAAAAATTGTATACTATATCGGAGTAATTTTAGAATAGTTATTTTTATTTTTTTGGCTATATAATATGTTCAATAAATCTCTTTCTTTGTCTAGTGCCTCTCCATGTTTCCCTTTGATGTTTTTCAAGTTAGTTTTATTTATTGTGTTTCTATATTACTATGATTTGGGAAAGACTTCTGAAGGTTTACTTCAATAAAAGCATAGCCCATATTAAAACAAGAAAACAGTATTAAAATTTGCAGTGTTGTTAGATGTTGTGATTGACTATATGTAGCCACTGCATCCTTGGAGAAACTCAATTAATTGGTTTGAGACAAGTATAAATTTGTCAAGACCCATACAGTTTTCCTGTAGGTTTCTTGACCTGGAACCAAGGGGTATAGTGAAAAGAAAAATGGTAGTTTAGAGTCATTTCAAAGCAAACTTCTTATAACCCATTCTTTTTGAATAGTGATCAATATTTCAACACCAAGCTTTATTGAAACACATTGTTTCACTTGTTTCCTGAATGAATGGACCATGATTGAAAGCAGATCTCACCGATGGATTTTTGCTCAAATCTTCACTTTTCTGTTTACAATAGAATTTGAAGGATCTCTCAGGGGCATTTATAACACAGCACTAGAAGCTCACAATGAACATTGTTAACTGGGTAAGGTTTTTACTCCCGAATTAACTTTTCCAAGCATTTATCCTCCTGCCCTTCTATTTTATTCATCTAAGACACGAGAACAAAACAACTTTAGAAAAGTATAATATCAGACATTTTATAAACTGGCAAATAGGGTTTTTGCTTTAAATATTTAAATGGCTTTTTAAAAGGGTGTCCTCATTAAGTTAATTATTGCCAAACTTGATTGGTGAGTATATTGATGTAATATTGATGACGTTCGTACATTGTGTTCAAAGAGGACCTTGACATCTAACAGGTTGTGGGCTGTCCATGGTGTGTCCGCAGGTGGCTGGTAAGGCCTATAAGGGCACGAAATGTTCTGCCACGTGTCGGGTAGACATGTGTGGGCACCATTGTTGCAGCATTTGCAGCTCTGGCTTTGTGGAGTGCTCGCTTCTCTTGTGCTATGGTTGTTCTTTTGTCTTCAAATGTCTGGCAGCTTTGGTGGATCAATGCGCTCCATGTCGATTGATCTTGTGCCAGGGTTTCCCAGGAGGTAGTGTCAATATCCAGGGACTTGAAGGAGGCTTTCAATGTGTCTTTGTCAGGGGTAGGTTCTAAATTATTTTACTACTAGTTCTGTGGGTGTGGCTTATTTTGTGGAGGTGGTTTGATGGTCATGTGACAATTCTTTAGGATTTAGCAGAGGTACTGGTCTACCATGCTTTTAACTGCTTGCAGAGCTGTACCGGTCTACCAATTTGTTCTTGGAGCGTTCCGGTCTACCCATTTGTTTTTGGAGGCACCAGTCTACCCATTTGTTTTTGGAGGCACCGGTCTACCCATTTGTTTTTCGAGCACACTGGTCTACCACCACACTGCCTTTTAACACTGATCAGCTGTAGGGTGGCCCTTTGAAGCCCCGTGGCAAGAGTTTAAACAGTTTTTTTCTTTCTAGCTGATCAGCTGGGACTCGGGAGGCAGCGAATAGATTGGGGGCAGGGCCAAATAAAAGGTAAGAATAACGCAGGGGGGCAGGAGGGCCCAGCTCCCAAACAAAGAGAACCGGTTCAGTGATGTCATATCGTCACCGCTACCGGCTCGGCCGAACTGGGCCAAACCAGGAGGAACCCACCACTGGTCTTTGTATTGCTTCCTTTGTCCCCTGTGCAATCACTTTCCTTGAGACGGCTCACCATAGAGAAGCTGTTTAGGGATGCAGTGGTCTGGCATCTTTGCAACATGGCCTGCCCAGCATGCCTGGGCTTTCATCAGCAGGGTGTAAACTGATGGCAGGCCTGCTCTGGAGAAGACTTCTGTGTCTGGCTCCTTGTCTTGCCACCAGATCCTCAGAAGTCTGTGGAGGCAGTCCATGTGGAAGTGGTTCAATTGCCTAGCGTGCCTCCTGTATACAGTCCAACTCTCACTGGCATACATCAGGGTAGTTAGCACTACTGCTCAGTAGACTTTGAGCTTTGTAGCAAGGCTTATTCCACGGTGGTCCCACATACTAGAAATGTACATGATACTGAATTTATCTTGCAAGAGAAATGTTTTCTCCTCTAACTAAAGGCATTTAGGCCAGGAAGTTAAGTGAAGTATTCCAGTTCATCTTCTTTGAGTATAACTTGGAATTGCCATTTGTAATCTTGGACTTTATGATTGCTGTTAAAATAGTTGTTTTTATCTTTGTATGCTGCTTAGGGTCATGACCATAAAATGGATGGCTGTAGAAATCAAGTATTTCGAGCAGCCTAGCTCTTTAAATAGACAATCCAGTGAAAGGAATGGGAAATTGTTAAGGAAATAGGTAATTATTAAAAGAAAAGGAAATGGCCCTCACCCAATAACCATGAATATGAGCTTTTCCTTGGATCTTCTTAATCATAGCATAAACATGACCGAACAATTTTTTTTTTGCCAAATTCTTGTTATTTCCAGGCCATAAATGAGGCATTTGTTGATTCTGAAGATGGACTTTGCTCCAGCGGTTTTAGCTCTAGCACTGCATAGCAGGGTGAGTTCCCATCACTCCCCTCAGCTTCTGTCCCCCTGGCAGTTCAAAAGCATGTTCTATGTGAGTAGCTAAATAGGTACCACTTTGATGGAGAGATGATCTGGTGCTTCATGCAGGCAGTCGGATTCCTGCCGGCTCTGAACCTTTCTGGTTTTGACGCCCATTTGTAAGGCAATGTCAGTGGAGGGAGTGGGGCTAGGATGGGGCTGCAGGAGGAACCACCTGTCTTTCTCTCTGGTGCAAAGTTAGCTTGCCCTCCTATGGCACACCTTGGAAAGCACATGAGGGTGTACCACAAAAAAGCTAGTAAAATTGGCAGCCAAACTACTACTCTTCATTAGCATTGTAGTCTTCTGGCTAAGGTAACACCACCATATGCTAAAAAAAAATATTAGTGATTCTAACTACTTCTTATATGGCTCCTTATAAATACAATGTTGATGATTTTTGAAAGAAGGCTAAATTCATGCCTTTCAGATATGCATACAGATTAGTTTTCAAGCATCATAATGATGCTTATGGGTTCATGAAAAAACAAATATAGGCTTTGTTTAAATTTTGTATGTTGATTGGCTGACATTCTCTAGGTGTGACTTGAACCCAGGGATTCTTGAGTCCAATATTATTTCCACAAATACCAATTGAAGCAGCACCAGAATTTCCTGTATTTATCACTCAAAGGAAAAAGCTGTATGGAACAGAAGTAATTCATTCCAGAGAAAGGCTGTTCTTAATATTGGTTGTAAAATCTCCTGAGTCTCAAGCATACGTTAATAAGAGCCTACATGGGCTCTTATTAACTTCTTGACATGTTTTTGATATATCAGTATTAGTTATTTATGTTATAGGAGAAATGGACTCCCTTTTCTGGAAACTGCTTCATCCTTTGTTTTCATTCCCTTAGTCATGTTGATATCCTGTTAAAGAAGTATGGAGTGGTTGCCTCCTACTTCAAAAGCAGGCATGTTATGTTTGAAAACAATGAATTTCAGCTGCACTACAGGTAGGAAATAACTTCTCTCAATATTTATGTTGCTTACAAAACACCTGGAAAATTTCAATTTGTAGCAAATTCAAGAATGAGAAAGGGACATTTTTTTAAAAAAAATGTATTACCTTAAAGAAAAGAAAAGAAATATTTATTAACTTTAGTCTTTATAGTAACAAAAGTAATATTTTATACATCTTGGCCCAAAAGATAAATTGCTTTTATAAACAGTGGTAATCTGTCTTTAGGTGGTTAGATGTAGTGGAATGTGTGCTATGTTCAGATGCTGCACGTAAAAAAAAACATCTAAGAAACGTAAATTATCAGCTTGATTCTGGCCTCAACAACTCTGCTAGTTGTGAGGAGAAACTTTACATACAACACAAAAGAAAGGTAGCTAATTGCTATAAGAAATGAGATCACACCTCTCTAGAGCTGCCTTTCGCAACATAACAGAGCAATAATTCCAAAGCAGTAGAAAAAACTGCCCCAGAAGAAATCAGTCATAGTTAAAGGCTGTTATGTGGTCCAAGGTACTCTTCGTGCAGAGTTTGGTTGTCCCTATTTTAGGGTACCTTTTACTACAAAGCTTATATTTTATATTCTTTGGTTGACTTTACAGTGTATTGTTAGATTGAAAGAAACACTGTGCAGTGACTACCTAACATAATTTGTAGCAGGATCTTTGGCTTAAAAATAGCACAGAGGATACTTGGTTAGAGAAAAGTGGGTATAAATGAATGTTTGCTTTTTCTGCTTTCTTTAAGCAGACAGCATCTTTCTAGCACCCCATGATTTTAACAGTATTTTTAAAAATATTACAACTTGGCCAGGATGCTATCAGCACTTGGCTTCAGGGGCACTTGTAATACTCATTAATATTGTAGTTAGCCATCCACTGCTCTTTAAGGGGCTGGTCTTTTGGTTCTTCAAAGTGTTACTTCTGCTAATATTGCCTGTTTTTGCCAGATAAACCCATCAAGACTCAAGAAGGGAGAAGGGCAGGAGGTCTACTAGGACCTCTTTAAACCCGTATGTTAGTTTTCAGGAAATACAATTCCAGACAAGCCTCCAAAGGATGTTCATTAGTTTTGGGAATATGTAGGGGTATGAATCCCACATGATGTAGTTCTGTGAGGTAAATGTCAGGGACAATAGCAGGCTTATTGTACCATGTAATGTGGACTGAGTGATAGATGTGTGGATAAATCCAAACATAGGAGAGCTCTGAAATTCTTCCGTCGGATTAGTGCTAATGACAACCCACAAGAACAAGCCCTTTGTCGCTTTTCCGGCAGATTTTCCCCCCAATGGGATCACAGCTTACACAATAGAAATAAATAATGATATATATATATTTTGCATCTAGTTCAAAGGATGACTGTTGTACTTGTATTACTTCTACCTTCTTGTGTGGGAGTGAAGTTGGGGAAGTAAACTCTGGTTCAGGTAAAAACTCAGCAAGGAATGGGGGGCTCATTTGATGTAATTGATTTTAAGTCATCCAATGAATTCCTCAATCATGTGAAGACTTCAACCTGGGCCTCCACAGTCCTAGTCCAACAGTTTCACTATATAATTACCAAAATTACATACAAAAGTGTACATGTTATGGAAACAAATTAACAATGTGAAATTTCTAGTGTTTTATGAAAAATCACACAAATTACAAATTAATGGCACAGAATTACAGGCAAAAATCTGGAAAGTGGCCATGGATAAAATTTAAACTGAACTGTACATTTTTTGATCTTTATATTCTTCTCAGAGTGTGGCATTATGGCTTTATGCTTGTGAAAGGAAGGCACTGAAGTGCACATTAAGCAATAGCTCTTTTGAAGCCACTGGAATGGCTAAGACCACAGATATGACGTGGGTGCAAAATTAGCATGTTCTATCTATTGTGTAAGATATATATATATATATGAATTTATAGTCTTTATTTCAGATTTTAATATAATATTTTATTATATCATCATCATTCATTCATTTTTGGCATTAAATGTTGGCGAGAGGAAAATATCCCTTCTTCCAATTCAATTTTTTAAATTCTAATTTTTTTAAAAAAAATGTCATAATGGACTGTTGTAATTGTAATCTTTAATAAAATTACTATAAACATGTCATAATGGAAAGGAGCAACGGTCAAGACAAGATAAAAAAACTCATAGTCTTAAAATGTTGCATGCAAATCAAAACACTTGGCTTTGGGGAGAGGAGAAAATGGCCTTTAAAGGAATATTCATATGAATTTTGCTTAGATTGGCAAAGATACATGAATGAACTATTTTGCGAAGAATTAGACACCAGTGGTCCTGTTTACCCCATTGTTTCCATGGCAACAGCTGTGCTTGATGGAATATATCCAGCATGCATGATCCATAAGCATCTGGTTTGTCAGTTCTTGTTCCAAACACTTGAGGAATGAAATGTAGGTAAACTTTAATCAGCTTTATAATGGCTGTGGTACTTATAGAAATTACTTAACATGATTTTGCAGCTGCCTGAGTCAAGGCCCAAAGGTCTTATTACTGTTTGATGGCCACGTTTAAAGAGCTGTACTAAGAATTGTTTGGGGTTTTGCACACAGATGCCACTGTACGTCTTTTTAAAAGTTCTGCTACAATGACATCATGTCAGATATTCCTTCTCCCTCCCTTAAGTTCCCAAAGGTCAAAGTTATTTTTTTCTAAATGACTCTGTCAAACACAAAAATTAGCTAGCTTTTGAGGAGGACTTGTATTTGTAATATATGGTTATGTTAGACTTTCTGTCAAAACAGGGATTAAAGATAAATGTAGCCAATTAAAAGAACATTTTCTGAGAGCTCCTGGTAATAGATACCTCATTGTGAGGTCCTGAAGTATGGCTTTCCTTACCAAGTGATGTGGTTTATGGTATTCATGCTGAACAGTAGAGAAGACTGTTTGAATTTTTAAAATTCCATTGAACAGCCTAAGAACAATCAACCTAAAGCTATGAAGAAGGTGAGGAAGACAAGCTGGGGAGGAGGGGGGTGGAAGGCATTATTTTCTTTGCAAAATGTTCTTGTCTGCTTCACTTCCTCTACTTCATCATTTCAGATAATGCTTCCCAGCAGTACATGTGTGTAAGCAAAACCTGCCCTCACACCCAGGGAGGAGGGGAAAAAAATCCCGTTGGCATTGGATGAGTCAATGTGCTGTAAGTCGTCCAACAAGGTAAATAAAATATTCTCTTCAATTAGGTAATTGTTTCCTTTTATCTTGCTTCTTGACAAAGCAGCTGTGCCCACAACATTAATTTAATTGCTTGTGACATCTGTGTTATCCAAGGAACTCCTGTACTGGAGAGAGAGAGGGAGGAAGGGAGGGAGGGAGGGGAAAGGGGAAAATCACCAACTACACATACTAACTTTTCATAAACCTTCAAAGTGTGTATGTGCGCAGTGTGTATAAACTTTGTTTAACAGAGAATTGCAATATAATGATATGTAATTATGCACCACTCAGTTCTTATTTCAGGATTTTAATAGCATTTTTCACAAATTGCAGAGATAACAGATCACACACTCCCTGCAGATTTATGGGGGGGGGATGGCCTACTTGTAGTCATCTCTGAAAAGAATGTTTTTCACAATTCCAGGTATTCATTTGCCCTGCACAGTGCTCTCTATATCTAAAGTGGCCTTTCCCTCCTAGGCCTAGGAGAAATTTCCCCTTTTAGAAATTTCTGCTGTAATTCTGGGAGGAAGCAAAGCCTGGTAAAAAAACAACAGGGTGTTTCTGAACTGATATGGATGGGATTGCATTGCTAGTGAATTTCTACTCCTACTATTATTTCTATTGTAGGGGAGAAATTTCAAATGCAGAATCCAGCGTCAGAGGATGGGTGGAAGGTGGTTTTAATGCGTGAATGTATCAGGCAGCCTCGCAAAACATCATTTCAGAAAGTAGGAAGGCTGATTCAGCCAAACCACAGGTCCTAAAGGCCAACATCAGAAACCAATTTTCACTTCCCCAAGTAGAGTGGATAAGCATGACTGTTCAGCTCTGTGTTCAGATTCTGGGTTTAAATGAGACTCATCTACATCCCTTTGTTTTAGAACCTCTGGCTGCTGAAACTGATACCAAAGCCAAGCAAAACACCCTTTCATCTTTTATTGAAAATGATATGATAGGGAAGAAAGGGAGAATGGATTTCAGTGATTGACAGATGTTCTTTAAATAAGGACAGTGTTGGTCTCTGGGAAGCAAGGGAAACTTACTCTTTACAATTTATTCCGTAGTATGTATGTATGTATGTATGTATGTATGTATGTATGTATGTATGTGTGTCAAACATATACAAGATAACAGGTATAAGTATAAACATGGTCATGAACATAGGAAATGAGTACAAATAAATGGGGACAGTAGGACAGGGATGGTAGGCATGCTGGTGCGCTTATGCACGCCTCCTTTATGGACCTCTTAGGAATGGAGTGAGGTCCACATTAGTCAGTTTAAGGTTGAAGCTGTGGGGGTTTGAGGATGTAACAATGGAGTCGGGTAGAGCATTCCAGGCATTGACCACTCTGTTGCTGAAGTCGTACTCTTCTTGTGAAATACCTCCGGACCTGCTTAATTTTATTAATGTCCGATATACAATCACTTTGCTTATCATCTGGAGTAGCCTGGCAGTCCTTTCTGAGTTCCATTATGTAGTTGACCTGGCCTGGATTTAATTTATGGTGCAGAACAGTGACCTAATACCTGGAAAAAATTGTATTCTAAACACAGGGGTGATGAATCTTGTTTGGTGAAGAAAACTTGTCTTGTTAGCCAATTCTTAGTCAGGGCAAATCTTTACAAAAAATGTTTCACAATCAATATTTTTTTTTTATTTTATTTATATGCCGCCCTTCTCCGGAGACTCAGGGCGGCTTACAATGCATTACGCAATAGCCTTCATACTTCTG
>JANHZT010007600.1:93687-104454 GCA_032468215.1 Stegonotus admiraltiensis | reverse complement strand
GGGATCGTCAGAGCCTTTTGAAAGCATTTTTTACAACCTCTTCGCTGAAGAGGTTGTAGAAAAAATGGTTTTAAAAGTTAAAAAAAAAATTGGCCATGCCCACCCAGTCGCATTACCCCCCCCACCAAGCCACACCCACAGAACCGGTAGTAACAAATTTTAGATTTCACCACTGATCTATCCCCAAAGTGCTTTTTTCAAGAGGCAACTGAACTTTCTTTTTTTTCTTTGAAGACCTTTCGCTTCTCATCAGAGCTGAAGAAGCTTCTTGGTTGAGAAGTGAAACGTCTTCAAAGAAAACCAAAAATGTTTAGTTGCCTCTTGAAAAAAGCACCTTTGGGACAACCCTGAACTGGATGATTTAGAGCCTCCATAGACATCAAGTGGATCTAGTACTTTAGGGAGCAATCATTGTCAGTCCTGACTTTTGTACTCTTGAAACACTAAGACCAAGAGTGGGAAATTACTGCCCCAGATTCTTCTGCAATTAAAAAAACTCCTCATATCCACTTGACAAAGAGAAAGAAAAAAGAGAGAAAGAACAAATAAATACTATGCTTTCCAGACCAGCTTGTCTGTTGCTATGAGAAGAGGATAATTGTCCAAACACATGTCAATTCACTTCTTCTGTGGTCTGTCTTTACTGAGAGGGAGCCATCAAGCCATCAAGCTGGCATTACCTTTAGAGGACCTAAGAGAAGGGGTGAAGCACAAGTGCTCTCTAGTGGATATTAGAGCTAGTGGGTCTCAAAAGGAAAACAAAATGAAAATCCTTTGCAGCAGTTTCAATACATCTTATACATCAGTTGTGTCCCTTCCTAGATTGGGGGGGAGTAGCTCATAGTCACTTTCCAGTTGGACTATAGTAGTGTTTTCTACATGGGGCTGCCCTTGAAGAGCATTCTGAAGCTGCAGCTGGCCAGCATGCTGATGGGGCTGGTAAAAATATTTGATTGATGAATGTGAGTTTTATTGGGACTTTAATGTTTATTATTTTAAAAGTGTTTTTTTAGTGTACTTATTCAATTTGATGCCCAGAGTTCCATCTAGTAGGTGTGGGATTATATAAATTTGTTAAATAAAAAAATAAAATGATCTATACTTTAGCTGGTCTAGAAATAAATCAAATTTTCAGTGTCATGAGAACATGGAGGTCTCAAACTGCTTCAAAACTGGTGTAGAATTTTCATGCAGAAGTGCTCTAGTTCAATTATTTGACTCCAATGTATCTTACTGTGTGGGTTTGTTTTAAATTGTATATCCAATGGAGTTCCCTGTCTTTCTCTCCTCTTATTTCGTTGTATAAAATTAATCTCAGCATTATTTTTTCTGTATCTTTAAATTATCTGTTATTTCTCTAGTGATGACTATATATGTGAGGATCATTAAGATGTACTCATTTTTCTTTTCTCTATTTTACTTTGTTACATTTATTTTCCTCTTCAAGGCTGATGGTCTGAAAACTGGGATTAGGTCATTTTTGAAATCTTATCCTTCTGGAATATTTAAAGGATGTTGATCCCCATTGTAACTGCCTGAAAAAAAAAATACTAGCGTGTTCAGCAACCTATTCTAGATGTCCTTATTTTCAGGAATGAGAGGAAATGTCTCCTCTCACATAAGAACTTTATTAAATATTTTTAATTGTGGATTGTTAAAATTGTATATATAGAATTTAAACACACCGCTGTATTGAGTGTAGTTCAGCTAAGACAATTATTGTATGTAGACAGAATCAAAACAACACTCCAGATATCAAAGGCTGTAAAGCACTATAAAGCGGTATAGAAGTCTAAATAATAAATAAATAAATAAAATAGATTCAAGAATTGTTCTCAGTCAATTTTTTTGGATGTCTTTATATTATAAAAATGAAAAGCTATAGCAGTATGTTTCTACATGATGTAGATCGGGGTGGAATTTACTTACCTTCGCTACCGGTTCGCAAATGTGAGTGTGCGTGCCTCCTCCACGAATGTGCAGAGCCTTCCGCACATGCGCAGAGGGTAAAAAATGGGACGTGATGGCATCTGGGGGGCGTAAGCGGAGCCTCCAGCCGCTGGCGCTACCGGATCACACGATCCGGATAGAACTGCCTGAATTTCACCACTGATGTAGATGCAACAATATGGTAAAGATTGACTTAGTTTCATATTAACACTACATGGGTCTTTTTCTTTTTTCTTTTTAAGTTTTAGTTCATATCACTATTATGCATTTTATTGCATTTTCATAGATGTATAATTTTTATCTTCCATATTAAGTGCATTAATATTTTTTTTATAAATGTGGGTTTTTGATAGCTATTACATGGTTTTCATTCTTCTATTTCTAAAGCACAATTAAAACTTTGTGACCAAGGGATAGGACAATAACATATTAAATAAGTAAAATACAAATTAGTTTAGCTTTAAAATATAACCACTTTGATATACAGGCAGAAAGATGGTATATATAAAAAGAGAATACGATCTTATGGTTGGCAGCCAAAAATCACCCCTGAGCTGTCTGAATATCAAACCATCTTGAGCTGTCATATAAAACATCTTGAAAAGAAGTCTTGAACATTCTCTCTAAAACTGATAGTTTTTTTTAAAAATGAAAAAATAATATTAAATCTGAGAGATATTTCAACTTGGGAAATGCTCTAAGTACACATCAAAAGAAGGCTAAATACTGAGCGATATAGTGCTGGAATTTCCAAGGGAAGAAAATTAATTGTCCTTTTGTGGAAAACAGTTTTGTAGCGCTATTAATTGGAGAAGGAAATATTTTTTCCAGTGGCAAGAAAATTGGCAAACTTATTTCCTTTCCTAGTCACCAATCTTATTATCACAAGTGCTTTTATCATCCAAAGGATACAAAAGGCAGCCATTATGGTTAGCAATGAGAAGATGAAGTATGCCTACTTATATTAACTTTGGAAAGTAACAATCTGAAAGTCCTTTCAAGGGTTCAGCAGGTTTTCACATGAAAGACCATTGTCGGTTAAGACTGGGGCCTGTTTTTAAAGGGTCCTTATAAATGTTAAATAATTTTCAACTTTGTCTAAGGAGAGCAGAGTTTTGGAAACATTATATAAAAATGTTGTTTATGACTGATGGTTCTTGGCTAAATGTCTAAAATTTCACCTTATAAAATTTAGTAACTATTTTTATTTTTCACGGGCAAACGTAGTTACTTATTGCCTTAATTATTTACAAGCTTTATACCCTACTTTTACAAACTCTAAGTGGATTGCATGGTCTCTCATTTGAAACATAGGAAACTGCTTTAGAGCAGCTAAAAGAGGTGCCTTAGGGACGTACCGTATATTAGATTCAGCTGAGTTAATCCAGGCCAATTTATTCCAGATTCTCTTCAATTTTCTTTACCCTGGAGCTTCATAAACCTTTATGCTCAATGTGTTATTTTGGAGGGCTACAGATATGAAGGCAATATGCCAATGTAAAAAAGAAAAAGATGCTGTTTTTATGTTAATGTTACTGTTTCTGGAAAAATATCAACATGAATGAGGAGTAGAATAAGTGGGGTGACAAATGGACCCATCATTAATTGAAAAGGAATGTGAAAACAATGTAGTGGAAAAGCTTTTAAGGAACGGTATAAAGGAAAGAAATTATATCTGCACCATTTTCTTAATCATTTGATGGGCATTACAACAAGGGCAGCTCTTTCAACTTCATTTTCTGCAGAAAATCTTATAGAAACTGTTCCACCCTGACAACACAGCTTCATCTCACTATATTCCTTTAAAGTCTTTACATACTGTATATTTATTGCCTCATCTGCATTCAAGATGACATGTGCATAATGAGGTCAATTCATTACATCTGGAAGCCAAGTTCTTGGTTTTCTAAGAGATACAATTTCCACAACCTAGCTACTGCTTCTTCGCTAAAGGCAATACACTAATATTTAACATTGGTATGTACAGATCTGTTCCCAAATTACTACAGATATCCCTTGACTTACAGCAGTTCATTTAGTGACCATCCATAGTTATGTTTCTGAAAAAAGTGACTTATGACCATTTTTCACACTTTTGACAGTTGCGGTCCCAATGGTCACATGATCAAAATCCAGATGCTTGGCTAATCTTGTGGGGAGGGGAGGTGCCACCTATAGAACATCTTACAGAGGTTTTCCTCATAGGAGGTTGCTAGTATAATTTTTAAATCACCACCCCCCATAAACTTTGCCAATTATTCAAATCAATATTGTGCCCAAAATATTTACACCAAATTATCATCGTTTCTTTCACCTGTTCCTCAATCATATCTTGTTCTAATAAATATCGATATATTCTGATCAGCAAAGTCAATGGGGAATCCGAATTCATTTAACAACCATGTTACTAACTTAACAAATGCAACAGTTCACTTAACAACTGTGGCAGGAAAAGTTGTAAAATGGGGCAAACTCACTGGTAGCAAATGTTTCACTTAGCAACATAAATTTTGGGCTCAGTTGTGGCCGTAACTCGAGGATTACCTGTATCTGGCTTGCTACAGTAGGTAATCTTCATTTGCAGGGACGTTTGATTGTGGACAACATGGGATTAATGCGATACATTGAAAGCCAACTGAATTTAAATAATGCAAAGTTGATATGATCTTCTAAATGCTGCAATTAGCTACTTAGATTCTACTGGGTTAAATTTGACTCCTGCTGACAATATGGACAAATCTTAATTTTGACCTGTGTTCAATAATGCCTCATACCATTTCCAAGAACATTCCAGTTGAATCGTCATCCTATCTGTTACCTTCTCTTTCATTTAAATCTTGCCAAACATCGTTTTTTTTCCTCCAATTCATTATCTGCTTACATCTTATGCTCATAGTTTTTACCTCCTAATCATAGCTAGAAGGGAACAGCCAACCTTAATTTGGTTCGGAATTAATTCTTCGTACAGTCCATGACATATATAGCAACCATCTTCAAATCCACGATTCAAAGGCATTTATCAACTTACTTACTTTTTTCTTTATCAGTGCCCAGTTCTTACAGTATAGCACTAAAAGTACCATTGCCATAACTATTATGATTTCTTGACAACTGTGTGTCTAGCAAGTGCTAAATATGCCCCTGCATCCGCATCTGAAAATACAGCGTTTGAATTAGCATTAGCATTTTTAATCAGAATATGTAACAATATTAGCTTCCACTTTATGCTTTGCCTAACTCAATACAATAATAATTTATCCACATAAGGATAAATTTCTATTGCCTAGGAATTTCTTTACGTATTCCACTGATGACTATGTTATACTACCAAAGATAATATCTTTGTTTTCTCTTTCACGTTTTACAGTGCCCGAATGCCTTGTATCTATTATCTGAATGTTGTCTTTTTGCAATATTTTAGGTACTATATATCCGAGGCCTCTGAGAACTATTCCATTATGAAGACTACCTTTATTTTAAAGTGAAAATTGACCTGCCTAGCTGTAGTGATAACCTCGATTACTGACTACAGCATGAATGAAGTCATTTGTTGTGGCTTCTCCAAATTTCTGTATTTCTTCTGACACAAGGCAGCTTTTCTCTATCAAGCTGAAATGGATAATACCAAATTTCTCAGCATTTTCTCTGGCAATACTTTCAAAACTCTGGATAATGTGTTTGCTAGTACCTGATCTTTTCCTGGCATTAACTCAATAGTTAAGTCATTTAATTGAGGCTAGGAAATGACTCTTTGTATATACCTTTGCTTTCTTAAAGGTAAAGGTAAAGGTTCCCCTCACACGTATGTGCTAGTTGTTCCTGACTCAGGGGGTGGTGCTCATCTCCATTTCAAAGCTGAAGAGCCAGCACTGACGGAAGACGTCTCCGTGGTCATGTGGGCGGCATGACTAAACACCAAAGGCGCACAGAACGCTGTTACCTTCCCACCAAAGGTGGTCCCTATTTTTCTATTTGTATTTTTTACGTGGTTTCAAACTGCTAGGTTGGAAAAGTAATGGGAGCTCACCCTGTTATGCAGCACTAGGGATTCGAACAGCTGAACTGCCAACCTTTCAATCGACAAGCTCAGCATCTTAGCCACTGAGCCACCGTGTCCCTTTGCTTTCTTAGCAATAGAAATAAAGGCTTGTGGTCAAATTCTGCAACAAACAAAGCTTCCAATGCTTTAAACAACCATATATTTGATTAGTTTTTACCACTCTGTGTGAGTATGATAGTACTTGTCTATGGAGATTCATCCAGGTCATTGTTATCCCAAAGGTGCTTTTTTCCAGAGGCAACTGGACTTCCTTTGTTTTTCCTTGAAGATGTTTCATGTCTCATCCAAGAAGCTTCTTCAGTTCAGTTTGGATGAAAAGCAAAATGTCTTCAAGGAAAAAGAAAGTCCAGTTTTCTCTTGAAAAAAACCACCTTTGGGATATGATAGTACTTGGTTCCTAAAAAGACCCTAGAACCGCACACATCTGGTTTCTAAGAAGTCTTTTGCCTCTGTGCCCTACATAGCAGGGGTGGGTTCTACTTACCTTTACTACCGGTTTGTATCGCGCCCACGCTTCTGCACATGTGCAGATCACTTATAATGATGTCCGGGTCAGTGGGCGGAGCCTCCCGCCGGTTTTACTACCAGTTCTTGCGAACTGGTCCGAACCGGTTAATGAAGTTAAATTAACAACCCTTGTTCAGAAAAGACTGATTTAAACTGTACTTGTGTTTGAACAACTACTAAGGAAGCTCATTAGTAGTCCTTAATTAGTAAACTAAGGTTTGTACGGACTTTGTGTGTGCTGCGTTCTTTGGGGTCCGTAGCTGGGGCAGAACAGTATGTTTACCACCTTGAGTTATTATTTTTATTAAAAAATAATAAAGGTGGGATGAAATATCTAAAACAAATTTATCTATGAGGTACTGATAAAATGCTTGGCTTTCTAATCTATTTATTTCAATACTTGGTTTCTTTTTCCAGTAATCATTCTAACTTCTAAGGGTTGTTCTAGTTTGAATAAATTCCAGATGAAGTCAATAAATTTCAAGTGGAAAATTCAATTAAAATGTAATTATTTTTTATCAGTTTTTTTTTAAAAAAACCCTCATTGGTAAAAATGAATGTATATCCCGATTTCTAGGATATTATTCTGCAGTGAGATAATTCTGTTGAAGGCTCTTAGGATTGGCATTCTAAAAAACTGTTAATAGTCCATTTATCAACTGGGAGGTGTAGATGTGCAATATTACTATTTCTGTTCCACTTTTGTATGCTCCCTGCAATACTGTAAGACTTTCACATTTCATGATAAACACATTTTTCAAGTACTGTGGTTGATGAAAGAAGATCTTCTGTTTCATTTAAATCATACAATCACTTTCTCAAAGGTAAAAGAGCTGGCACTGGTCGTTCTAGCCCATGCCTGGCCCAAATTTTAGTAACAGAAATAACAATAATATTAACAATGAAACCCCCAGGAGCACAGATGGGATCCATATGGAGGAATTCTGCTCATTCTGATTCTCCTAGGGGTGAGGGGGCTTTCTGTACGTTTTTAGCTACGTCTCCCCGAGAGCATTTCAGTTCTGTTGGCACTTTCTATAGCAGAATTAATAATGACATTCTCCTGGCAGGCATCCAGTTGTGTAAGTTTATGGAGTAATTTTGTAATAGAGCTGTGAGAGTTCATTGGGAAAAAAAATTACCAGCAGGTGAACAAGCTGTCCACCTCACTCCTCTAAAAAAAAAAATTAAAACATACACATACACCCCAGTGCACACCCCACCAGCTTAGCAAGTCTTGGAAAGACTTTTACCCCTATGGTTTCCGTGAGAGTCAGAGGATCGGAGCGAGGCAGGTCAATAAGCCCGCTCTCTCCCACTTCCAGCTGCGAAAATCATACCCATGTTTCCCATTTGTACTCCTTCTATTTATAAATCAAATGTCTGAGCTGACTTTGCCCTCTGTTCCAGCTGCATAGTCCCTGCCCCAGTTCTCTGCCATTCAAAGAAATGATTTAATGGATGTATCCCAAAGACCAGTCATCTCCTCTGAATGCCCTCCCTCATCCAGCTGCAGTTTCCTGCCCCATCTCCTTTATAAGCAATGATGAATAAATTAAACTCATCTCTCCCCACTCCCTTTTTTCCATCCATCCATGCAGCTGAAAGTCCACAACCCTCTTTGCTAGGCTGTTCCCCCACCCCCAGCAACTCAAGCTCCAGTTGCTAGGTATGATTCAAGCAAGGCATGGACCTAAGGCAGTGGTTTCTCCTCAGGCTCAATTTTACTTTTTTCTTATGGTCACTCTGAATAATTAGACACAATAGCTGTTCCTACATGTCAGTTGTGATTACGTGGTAACAAACTCACCTGAACAGAATACAGAATTTCTTTTGTTTTGAATGCACGGCCTGGTCTCATAGAGACCTGGCTCTTATTGGTAGGTATGTTCTCCCGGCTGGCTCTCGTGTGTATGAGTTGCATCTCCTGAATGGAGGTTCATTTGAAATGGCAAGTACTATGAAAATTTCTTGGGAGAAGCCTCATTTCTACATGAAAGTCACTGGCTGTTTTTACAGGTATCAAGTGATGAATTAACTCCCATGTATAAAGTGTTTTCAGCAGAAGGATGAGTTCAGAACTTCTCATGACCTGTCAGAGAGTAACCCTAACCCCATATCAGGACTGGACAGCTTCAACTATTAGCAGGATTCTTCATTTTTTCCATGTGCTTCATACAACATGCTTTGATTATGAAAGATGGATGAGAGATGGTATTGGCCTGTTAAATATCATCCTAAGACAAAGTCATTGACTGCAAATTTGGGATACATCTGCCCCTTTCCCCACGTTAGAATTTATTTTAAAGATCATGATATTGTCAAGCGTACAAGGTGGACAAGACAGACAACATGACCAGATGGGCTAATTCTACTTCATTGTAGGGCTACATTAATAGAATCTTGCAAATCTGAAAGTACAATTCTCCTTCACAGCCTAGGAAATTGGATAGGGTCTCTACTCTTCTCAGTCTCTTCACCTGCCCACGGTCCAACTGTGGCAGGGGTGAAATCTACTTACCTTCCTTACTGGTTCAGAAGTGCACGCGCCCCGCGCACATGTCACATGCACACGCAAAACCTGCACATCCGCAAAATCTTCTGCGTGCACGCAAAACCTGCGCATCCGCAAAACCTTCTGTGCATCTGCAAAAAACATTACAGGAAGTAATGACACCCAGGCGGCGATCGCTACCAGATCGCCGAACCACAGGGAAAAATCACTACCGGATCGCTGAACCACAGGGAAAAATCGCTACCGGATCACCGAACCACAGGGAAAAATCACTACTGGATCACCGAACCACAGGGAAAAATCACTACTGGATTACCAAGCCACAGGGAAAAATCGCTACCAGATCGCCGAACCACAGGGAAAAATCGCTACCGGATTGCTGAACCACAGGGAAAAATCGCTACTAGATCACCGAACCACAGGGAAAAATCGGTCCTGGATCGGGTGATCCAGTCTGATCTGGGAGCATTTCACCCCTGAGCTGTGGGCTATGTTGTCTCTTATGTGATCATTTCCTAGGCAGTGTCTCTGGGCCTATGTCATCCCCACATACCGTCATAGATATAAACAATTGACTGGACTGGGACAAGTATGTAAAATAACAATGGAAGCTAAAAGCAGTTAAGTTACCATTTTGAAAAAGCAAGTTTATAAACCTCAAAGGTACTTAAGATACAAATAATTACAGGTAGTCCTTGACTTACAACGGTTCACTTAATGACTGTTCAAAGCTACAACAGCACTGAATAAAGTGACTTATGACCGTTTTCCACACTTACGAGTATGTAAGTATAAAGTATAGGGAAAAAAGCATACTTTTTTGCTTTTAAAAAGATTATTACTACGAATTGTACAGTCTGAATAGCTTTAGTGTTATATCATCCAGTTATTTTCTTTCTGAAGCAAGTGAAGTTTAGATCCTTTTAAATATTGCTCAGCAGAATCTTCATGGTGTTTTAATTTAAAACGAAGCATTTAAAACACCTATTTATTCTTTATTGGGTTGAGAGTGGGAACTGGCCCATAGGCTGTAAGCACCCCATCTCCCGCAAAATGGTTGGTTGATAATTTCTTGATTTTTGTGGTATTTGAAGTGCCCAGATAGAGAATGCAAAATGCTCTAATCCATACCCATAAAGCAGATCCAAACCTTTTAGCCTGGCCCCTGAAGGACCAGAGTTTGTGTAGTGTTGGGAAGCTCAATGAAACCCTGACCCAGAACTTACCCGATTAAAAACCACAGCTTTACCATCTTAGTTTGGCATTTTCATATTGGCTATTAGTACATAGATATTTGTTGCTGACAATGAATAGTCACAAGCAACATTAAAGCCCGATTATTTTACTATTTTGTGAACGTGAAATTGCTAGATCTCCAACTTTTATCAGATGACTTTTCCTTACAAGACAAAAACATTTCCAAGTAATCTGTCAAGAACAGGTTGCTTGCAGACATTTCATTATCCAACTAGGCAACAACATTAATACAAGTGAGTGTGGGGTTTGCTGCCTCCTTGGCTGCAGTAGCTTGCCCTGAAAAATATGATTGATAGTATGCAATCCAAATTTGGTTAGCAGAGTTGGCTATGTACAGCAGGTATGCAAATCCTTTAAATGAACCTTTCTGCACTCACACCCTGTCAAA
Organism: Stegonotus admiraltiensis; assembly: GCA_032468215.1. Classification (NCBI taxonomy): domain Eukaryota; kingdom Metazoa; phylum Chordata; class Lepidosauria; order Squamata; family Colubridae; genus Stegonotus; species Stegonotus admiraltiensis. The sequence goes on along the minus strand of JANHZT010007600.1, from coordinate 93,777 downwards.
GTAAAGGGAATCAAGCTATTATCTAAAGCAGAAGAGGGCAGGACAAGAAACAATGGATGGAAACTAATCAAGGAGAGAAGCAACCTAGAA
>JANHZT010007600.1:60220-76276 GCA_032468215.1 Stegonotus admiraltiensis | reverse complement strand
CTCTGTTTCAGAAAAAACTTTTTTTCCTGCCTCTGAAAGCCTCTGAAACAGAGCTTCAGAAAAAAGCCTCTGAAGCTTTGTTTGGTGGCTTCTTTTCTAAAGCTCTGTTTGGGGACTTCTTTTCCGAAGCTTCGTTTCTGATGCTTTTTTCAGCCTCTGAAACCTCCGTTTGAGAAGCCGGGTGGGGCTACATTAGGAGTATAAAACGCACCCAGATTTTTACCCTCTTTTGTGGGAAAAAGGTGCGTCTTATACTCCGAAAAATACGGTATACCAAAAGGAAGACAAGTAGGGGGCAGGAATCAGAAGGGAATGAGTTTATGTTTATCCACTGATCTGGGGAGTTGATCAATAGATTCTGTTAGTGGGAACAATAGAGTTATCAAGAGTGTACTTCAAGGTTACTATCACTATCACAGTATTGTTACTGCCCCTTTCCTCCTCTCGACACCCCCTCCCCCCATCACAATCATTCTCACACAAGCAAGTTAGGCTGCCAAACATTTTGAATGGCAAAACTTCAGAGATTCCAAAACTGTGAGCCATTTTCTTAATGCTGGGAACTCAAAGTCAACATCTCAGCTCCAAGCCTTCCTTCCTTCCAGAATAATAATGCCTCCAGAACACCATGGTGCTCTTATACCAGGCTGTGGAGAATTTTGCAACCAGACTGCTTTTCTTTTTCTCTTTCTGATTGATTTGTCATGCTTGAGCAGCTGACCAAGGCACTACAGATTCCCTTTCCATTGTTCTATAATTTGTAATAGTAGCTGCTGTCAGTTTTCATTATCATACTGTCTGGGAACCTGTTCATGTGCCAGTCACCAGGTTAAGATAAAACAGCATTTTCTGATCTTGTACCACCCAGATGTGTAGGGACCACCAATCTATCCACAATCACTTAAGTTCAAAATTAACACTAAATGATAATTGGGCCGCATTATAACCTCTGTCAGTTCTTCTATCTCTACCTTATTCTTCATGTGAGGTATCTACAATGTTTTGGGTGTCAAAGAACTTCTTTCAGAAGCAAGGTCATCAACAGCTGAAGCCCATGGGTTGCCTATGAATGAAGTCAAAGTATTGAGCTCAGAGAAGGTACATTTGTTTCGAAGCTGGACCCATCATTAAATGGAGCTGAAACTTCTTAGAGAAGATTTTCTTTAGAGATACTCTCTGTGAAAAAAAGAAACACATTGTGGAATATTGCTCTGTATTTCTTGTGTGGCTCATGATAATTTTCTCCTCCAAAAACAAAATACAAAATAACAAAGCAAAATCAGAAATAACAACAATCATTTGAAGAATGCTTTCTCTGGAGTGTCTCTTGGCAGATACTATACTTAATCAGCTTTCTATGTTCCTAATTAGATTTTTTTTAAAAAAAGCGACATGCACACGTAGGTATCAACATTGCTCAAAATTTCAGGTCAACAAAGCCAGGCAGAGTTCTGATGCAAGGCAATAGTAAATAATGAAGCGAATTTGATGAGGTTTCATTAGCCTCATTAGTTTAAACTACTGGTGAAATGAAATGATGGTTACTGAAAATATCACTTGAAGTTAAGATTGTGAAACAAAGGCTACTTTGGCCATGTCGTGCAAGTTGCCTCACTCAAAAAGTCAGTCATGCTGGGATGATTAGCAGAAGAAGAAGGGGCTATCCTAGTAGGGTCTAGGATAATTCAGTATGGCCAGCTCAGTGCCGCCAGAACATGCCGCCAGGCCATTTCACCACTGCCAAGTTGCCTCTGCCAACTAACCACTGCCAAGTCATCACAGGACAACTCAATACGGCCAATTTACCATGGGGACAGCTCATTGTGGGCAGCCAGAGAGAGAGCCAGGTGGGTGGGTAAGCAAGCAGGTGGGTAGAGTTCAGAGCAGCAGCAGTGGCTGGGAGCTTCCCACCAGAGAAAGAGCCAGGTGGGCAAGTAGACGGCTAGAATGCAGAGGATGATGGCAGTGGCTGGGTGCTTTTACACATCCTGCTGCTGCTGCTGCTATGCTGAACTCTAGTGTCTGCTTTGACATTGTTTGGAGTTCAGGCTGCTCAACAATGGCGTTGTGTTCAGACTGTTTGGCAGTGGCAGTGGAGGGTGTGAAAATTGGATGTGCCTGGCCACTCCTGCCTTCCCAGCATCCTCTGGTGTGTGTGAAAATGAGAATCTCCTGGCTGCTGCCGTTTTGCACTCTGCCTACCTGCTCATTTGCCTGCCCACCCAGCTCTCTTCCTGGCTGACAGCAGCAAATTGTCCCCACAGTGAACTGTCTACATTGAGTTGTCCTGCAATGACTTGGCAGAGGTAAGATGGCAGAGGCAAGCTAAAGGCAGTGAGTTGGCCACAATGAGTTGACCCATTCCAAGCTGACTATGTCTGCATTTTGATGGCAACAATGACAATAGTGATGAGGTGATGGCCACTCTGATGTATAGCAGTCGTGATGGGTACCTGGAAACCCTCAATGCTAGAAGATTTGTACACCCAGAGATTGAGCAACAACAGAAGCAGATCGGTCATCATGCAAGTGAATTGTGGCTGCTGTGTGACAAGTCAAAAGAAGGAGTACCGGTAATCTTGTTCAGCTGGCACAGGGAACATGAGACAGAGAAAGATAAGAATTTGCCTCAAATATTATAGCTCTTATGGTGTTTTTCACTATTATTTCCAAAGGACAGAGTGGCAGTTGGAACTGGACTGCTAATCATTGTGTTGGAAAGGTTTGGGAAACAATGTTGGGTTTTTAAACACATTGAAATTGTTAATTGATAAGATATTTGTAATCTTTTCCATATTCTGTATAACCCACATCTCCACAATCAACCTGTCCTCCCCTCCCTCCTTTCCTCCATCTCATTTCAATTTAATTCAGCATCAATCCAGTTACTCATTCTCATGAAGTGAGCTGCAGTTTTGGAAAGCTTTTGTCTTTTAATAAATTTGGTTAGTCAGGAGTGGTGCTGACTCCTCCTGTTTCTCTGTTCTAATCATGTCTGGGGGTATTTAGCTACCACCCCTTGCAGGGTTGCTCTGAGGACTGTTTTAGGCATGAGATGGATGAAGTCATTGGGTTTTATCCAGAGTTGGATTCTGGATGTCAGATCCTGTGGAATTAATTAAGGCACACTTTTACCCAGGTTTGTTGTTTTTTTGAGAAATTTGAGCCTCTTGGTCTTCATCAAATGGACAGGAGGCTTTGAGTCCTTGTGTTCTAGACTCATGTCCTTCCTGGTGGGTCAAGGCTTCTTGGAGTTTATATATAGTGTAGTTGGATCCAAGTCATAGTGAGTGCTTGTAGTAGGAGAGGATGGTTCTGATTACTTTAAATGAAGTCATGGTTTGCCTTCTCCTCAAGAAGCCATTGCCAGATTCATTGGTACTAGACAATTTTCTCCAGTCTCCAACCTTCCTTTTTAGAAATGTGGTAGTCTTGCAGCTGCAAAGGTCTTGGAGGAAACAGGTTATCTGAACCGTTTTCAGTTAGGTACAGGTCAGATTATAGTACTGAGATGACATGGGCTCTTGTTATGGATGATCTTTGGTAGGCTAAGAACAGGGATAGCATGTCTATCCAAGTCCTCCTTGACCTCTCAGAAGCCTTCAATAACATCAGTCATTTTTTTTCCTTGTCCTAACTTAGGCGCTAGGAATAAGGATTTCTTCCTGTTGGAGTGGAATCGGGAGGCCCAGATCTAGGCCATTGTTTGGCAAAGATGCCTCTGGGCTCAACATTCTTCCCACTCCTATTTAACATCTACATGAAACTGCTGGGTGAAGTAATGTATTGGCTCAGGTGCCATGAATAATGGGCAACTACATTTACTTCAATTTCTCTGGGGAGACAAATTCTGCCAAACACGATCCTTTCAGGAAATTCCTAATTTCTTTTGCTTCCTTGTTCATTTTTAAAAAATAATTTCATTACAATTGGCAATTAAGGCAAGCAATCTGCCTTACAGAAACATATGATTTGAAGAGGTAATTGAGTAAAGAATGAGAGGGATCAGTACATGTACAAAGAACTTGTGTATTCTGGATCTACAATGTCATAAGAAATAGCTGATCTAAATTTTTCAAGGCAAGGAAATTGATCACTTTCCATTGATTTTTACCTTGCTATTGAACAGACTTGTAAATCTGGAATTTTGATTCTAGGCTGCCAAATGTCTCCATGAACTTATACTTAAAATATAATCACCCTCCATTGATTCATCCTTTATAACTGAGAGTCAAAAAGTGGAAACAAATATGTAGCAACAGGGAAAAGTTGCAGTCTACAAACTACTTATAAGCTATCTAGACTAAATTAAACAAAATAAAGTCCTGTAAACTATCTTTCTGGGGCAAAAGATGGTCTCTCATGAATTTGTCTTGTTTTCCCTTGATTAAATGTCTTGGTTTGCCTTATAGGCTAGGAATTTTCCACTGGCAAAAATGTCTTGAAATTTTCACTGACTTATTCATTAGTACACCCCAAAGAATCTTCCTAATCTTTTGTTTCCCTTCAGTTGCAATGTGGAAACTTGTGCTTGATTGATGCTATCACTACAAGGTTAGTTTGGGGCAACCACCATAACTCTGTCAGAGATTTGCCTCTGGAGGAGTTGTAAGTTAGAAGCATTTGGCTTTGCTTCTCACTTCTGTGGTCCAGGCATTCACAAAGTCACTCTTGGGTTGAAGTTATGAGACCCATCTGTACTTTTGTCTTACATCAGAGAGGTGGAAAGTGAGATCAGGAAAGAGAAGAACTTGCAGGGTCATTAAAAGTCAGAATCAAGTCTTTAGATGAAATAAAATCTTCAGGCTTCATACTCCAACCCCCAAAATAGAATTTCCATTTATTCTACAAGTTGGAAATGGCTAAAATGCTTGTTGACTCATTAATGCTTCATTAATGGTAACCTTTTGGGGGATTGCTTTGTTTTGCTTTTCCAAGCTGAATATGGCAATACTCATCAAGAATACTTTGCATGCTCTCTCCCACCCACCCCCTCTCTGTGTATGTGCCTGCTATAGTAGAGCTATCATATCTGAGTTGCAAAAAAATTGAGTAATCTCTACACAGCAGTTAGAATTTTCTGTATCTTTTTGCCACCATCAAATGGTCACCAGTTTTCCCTCCCCCTCCCAGCGCAAATAGAGTTCAGGTAGTTTTTGAGTTGTGATTACTTGTTCAGCAATTGTTCAAGGTTATGATAGCAATAGCACTTAGACTTATATAAAAGACTTCTCAGTGCTTTACAGACACCCCCCCCCAAGCAGTTTATATAATCAACATATTGCGCTGGACAAGATCCACAATTTTGCAAACCTTGGAAGGCCAAGTCAACCTCGAGCCTGTAAGAATTGAACTGCTGGCAGTTGGCAGAATTAGCCTGCAATACTGCATTCTAACCACTGCGCCACCACTGATGCTAAGTGGCTGGTCCTCAAAATTCTTGGCAATTGGCTCACACTAACAGTGGTAACAGCATCCTGTGGTCACATGATCACCATTTATAACCTTTCCTGATGGCTTCTCACAAGCAAAATCAATGGGAAACCTGGCAGGGAGGGTTGTAAGTTGTTTCCATAAGTCCCTCCAATCCCCCTTTCTCTGAAGGAACCCTGCTATGGAGTATGGGATCCCAGGGATTTTAAACTGTGCGTCAACACTATCACCCACACACTAAAGTGTGTACCCCCTTGCAGGCTGCCTGTGCTCTGTAATCCCATCCTGTCAGGCTGCCTGTGCTTCAGTAGCACCCAGGGTTGGGTTCTACTTACCTTTACTACCGGTTCCCAGTGGGGCCACGTGGAAGCATTTTGATGACGTCGGGGTCGGTGGCCGGAGCCTCCTGCTGGTTTTACTACCGGTTCTATAGAACTGGTGTGAACCGAGGGCAGCCCACCACTGGTAGCACCTGCCATAACACCCATCAAGTGCCTAGCTCCAATGCTCTTTGCCTGGGACTCCTGCCATTTCCCACTAAACGAGTCACCTGGTTTTGGGGTTTCAATGGCTACCAGGACTTCTGGGATTGCTGTCACTAAACCATGCAGTCATGTGATGTTGTGCTTTATGACCTCATTGCTTAATTGTCATCATAATCCGAGGACTACTTGTAACCCTCATTAAGGCTTAGTTTTCATAAAGAATAGATGTCAATTATCCTATAGTATTTCACCCTGCTTGTTGACATGATTAAATATTCTGCCATGAAATAGCCCCTGCATATAGAAAACTAGAAATCAGGGGAAGTTGTGCTTGACCATCTGCCTAATATTTAACTTCTAACTGAAGTCTGTACACAATGGACAAAAATAATTTCTTACCCGTTTTACCCATCATAACGTCGGTCATTCTGATGCAATTAGAACTTCAAGGATGTGGCAACCTTCTTTTCAGAGAAAACAACAACAATGATGAATGCCAGTAGACTTTTGTTTTTGATACAGAAGATTTTGCCATGTTTTCTTAATTCTTGGGTATTCAATATGGCTGCTAGAATAAAAAAAAACCAATCGCCTCTCTTGTTATCCACTGTGAGATGCCACAGTGGTGAAACGTATCTACAGAAAAACATCCGGCTCCTACAAAACGGAGAAATAATACTTCCAGCAGCAGTGTTTATTCAAAAGGTTCAGTGTTAAATACCCCACCAAAGAAAGGGCATGCTTGAAGCAGCCTTGTTTATATAAACTCCTCATCCTTACTTAATGGACTGAAGAAACAGCGAAAAGATTCTGAGAAACAGACTTTATGGAGAAGCCATTTCATAAAACCATTATCGGGTCATCTCCACAAATTATTGGTCAGATCTTTTTCTCTCCTTAGTCCTTTCCTTCAACATGTAGGAAAGAAGATGTACTAAGATTTGCTCAGTCATGGGAGAAATCCATTGTTTATATAGACAAGGCCTCAAATCTTAATAAAGGCACAAAATATTTCCTCCTAATGGTGGGAGAATTCAGAGCAAGAAAATTCATCAGAAATATGTAAGCTGACATATTGAAATGAGAAGAGTTGGATTCTTAGATGCTCATTTTCCAGTGCCTGAAATAGAGAGAGATAACAAATGGGACTTTAGTTTATAAAATAAAAATGTGCTTTCTGCTGTTCCCATGTTTCTCTTCCCAACCTAGCCTTTCTTGGCACCCCTCTTCTTCTTCCATTATTCAGGAACAGTATCCTTCTCCTTCATTCTTCCACCCCCCTGGCTACATGCCAATACCATGACACATTTTTTTCCTTTTTCTATGTTTTTCTATGTTTAAAGAGAGGAAAGTTGCTGTCATCTAGACACCCTAATTTCTTTAGATGGCCTTGGAAAGGAAGAGAGGGGACAAGACAAGATCTGCTGATTTTTAAGTGCATAGCTGAAGTGCATAACTGAATACTCATCAATACAAACAGTAAAAGAAATTGTCAGGACCCTGAAAAGACCCCACTTGATTGAGGAAGCATGAACAAAACTCTGGCTTCCTTCTCCTTCTCCTTCTCCTTCTCCTTCTCCTTCTCCTTCTCCTTCTCCTTCTCCTTCTCCTTCTCCTTCTCCTTCATACTCTATACTAGTCAACCAATGAGCGTCTTAGTTGAGGATGAACTCAAACCTTGATCTCCATGGTCTTCATCTAACACATTAACCACCATGTCCTGCCCATCTATCCACAAGCCAATCTTTATCATCATAAGAAAAACAAACACTGTATACTTTAATTAAACCTTTAATAGCCCAAGACTGTTCATATACAAAATTCAGCACTAGGTCCCAGATTCCTTTTATGCTTTGTGAACTGTAATACTCACAAGATTATACACAAGAGTGCAGGTGACCTACAGTTCAGTTTTCTTCTGTTGCAAACCCACACTGCTTTTGCTTTCAGGAGATCAAGTGGTGCATGAAAGTACTTAAACAAATGCAGAGCTTAGCATGAAAATAACATGAAGGACCTAAAAAGTAATTTTATTAACTAATTTTAGGCATCGCTCTTGAGCCTTGGAACCCTTTCTTGGTCTCCTGGCATCTTGTTTCCACGGTAATAACACCTGGAAAAGCAGATTTTTGTAACAGATGTGAATTCAGATAGTAAGACAGGGGTTTTTTTTAGGTTTCAAAACTCTTGGCAATATAACTGATACTTCATAACTGAGTCTTAGAATATAGAATAAGAATATAACAATTCCTAAGTCTAACTAGATAACCTACCTATTTTCTATAATAATAAACTGATAACTACTCGTGCTACTAATATTTTAAATGTAAGGTTGGTTGAATCTTCTTATGTCTCATGTTTAAATAGCTTTATTCTTTTAAGCAGGAATACACACTCACAAGCCCTGCATGTGACCTTCTTATGACCCAGAAAAGCTTCAGGTGTTGCCTTCAAAGGCCTTTTCAATTATTATTGTATGTAAGGAAAGAAACAAATGATTAAATACCTGACTGGAGTCAAATGCATTAACTATAATTAATGCTAGTTAAACGTAAATGATATTTTCGCCATATCTTTGTCCTGGCCCAAGATCCTACTCTCAGCATAGCATTCAGAGGTTGAATTCAGCTTGCACCTTCTTAGAGCCAACTCACACATTCTAGTTTTGGGAATTTGCACTCCTTCTGGATTTATATTTGGCTTTGGTTCTCACAGAATTTAAGAATGGGTTTTCAGTAGTTCATCAAAGTTAATTTTAATTTATACTTTAAGTGCTTGGATTGTTTAAAAATGTTAGTCAACCTGAATACTGTCTTGAATCAATACAGGAAATAAACTGAATAGGTGAATGGATGGGATAGGTAGATGGTGAAATCCTCCGTGGGTTGCAACTGGTTCGCTGCCCACACATGCATGCTGCGTGCCAAATGCGTACTGCATACGTGTGTATGTGCAGTGTGCACCAAATGCCTGTGTGCACGCATGCACAGTGCACACCAAACACATGTTGTATATGCGCGAACCAAATGTGTGCTTTGTGTGGAAAAAGGAGCCGTTTGAAGGTAAGTAGAACAGCAAGGGGGGGAAACAGCTGTGTTGCGTGATTTATATTCGCTAGAAAGCAGGATTTCCTGCTTTCTAGCGAATATAAATCATGCGGCACAGCTGATCATTGGAAATACTGGTTCAGTATTTTTTTTACTACCGGTAGCTTTTATTACTACCAGTTCACTGAGCTGGTGCAAACCGGTAGCATTTCACCCCTGGATAGGTGGGTAAAAACAGATGACTATTTTAACAGTTTGGTATCTTTCAGGTATTCTTTAGGATATGATTGGCTTTAACTCCATTTGTGTATATATAATCAAGTCTGGTGGTATATGGAATATTGACATCTCTTTGTCCTGTAATGTGATCGACTTTAACAAATAAATGTACAATTGCTCTTGAAATTGGAGGGTGAAAAAAGTCAACATGGCCAGGCATGCATGATTGAAGCCTCATGTCTCTTTTGTGTGTGTTGCATATAACATACTGCACATTTTGCAGTTTTGATCAGTGACACTATTATGAAATAAAGATGCCAATCTTTAGGATTTAGTTGAAAACCATAGGAGATTTGTCACTGAGGGAAGTTTGTAAAATTATTGATAATTGCCATAGGTGCTGTTCAATTTGAAAACAATTTTTTTAAACATTCAAACACGGAGCAGCTGTATGTGTCCATCCTTTGGAGAGCTGTTTTATTATGTGCAATTTGTAATAATGTGTGAAATTTTCTATTCTGGTCTCTGGATGATCAGTGAGATGCAAACCTGAAAAAGGAACATCTCTATTTCTTAAATTGGAGCAGTTATCAGATTTATCATTACGTGTTATACTGTAACAACTATGAATAAACCAGGAAGATATTTAGCAAGATCCTGCTAACTCTGACTGCCAGGTTTTGATGAAGAATTTAAAGCAAGGCATTTGTTGACTAACCAAGTCAGTATGCTTTATTTAGAATTGCCAAATGTTAGATGGCTCCGTAAAACTGGAAAAAAATATATATGCTGAAGCTCATGTTAGATTGGAAATAAGGAAGCAAGGGTGATAAACAATGACATCAAGATTGTGACTGAGTTCACATATTACTCAATGTAATGTATGAACAATGTACTTACTTTCAATCATTAAACTTTAGATTCCTTAAAGACCTAAGGTCTTGAATGTTTGGGCCCCAAATGTGGAAATTCTTCATGTCCTCCTACATTTATTTCCTTTATAAGCCTGATTATATATAGGTGGTCCTTGAGAGACCAGAAATGGGACCAGAACTTCCATTGCTAAGCGATGCAATCATCAAGTGAATTGCACCTGATTTTATGACCTTTCTTGCCATGGTCATTAAAGTGAATTACTGCAGTAGTTAAGCAAATCCAGCTTCCCACATTGACTTTGCTTGTCAGAAGCCACCTGGGAAGGTCGCAAATGCTGATCCTGGAATCCTGGGGTGCCACAACCATCATAAATACATGCTCATTGCCTAGTGCCTGAATTGATCATGCGATCCAGGAATGCTACAATGATTGTAAGTGCAAGGACTGGTTATAAATCACTTTTTTCAGTGCTGTTGTTGCTTCAAACAGATATTCAACGAATGGTAATAAATTGAGGATTACCTATACATCCCTTGCACAACAAATTAAGTCATCATGTGGTTTGATTTTGATTTAATGTGTTGTTTGAAACCATCCATTATGGTTTTACAAACTGTTATACAGTTTTATGTACAAACATAAATAACATTTATGGGTTTAGTTGTATGTTAATCTAGTGTTAATATGGTTAAGCAATTGTGGTTTAGTGCAATGTATATGCTTGGTAAGATCATACTCAAAATTAATCCCATTTTAGTTTTATTGGCACAGTTGAAGGATAGAGCATTGTTGATATAGGCCAGTGATTGCTAACCTTTTTGCCATCATGTGCCAAAAGCAGGGGGAGCACAGAGGGTTGTACGCATGTGCCCACATCCATAATTCAATGTGCCCCTCCCCCATGCATGCACGCACGACCCCGCCTCGCTTCCCCGCTTTTGGCACACGATGGCATGGTAGGCTTGGAAGGCCTGGTTTTTGCTCTCCCCAGGCTCCAGAGGCTTTCTTGGAGCCTGGAGAGGGCAAAAATGGCCTCCCCCACCAGAGGCCCTCCGAAGGCTGGAAACAGCCTGTTTCCTGACTTCCAGTGGGCCTGTAAGGCCCGAAAATCAGCTGGCCAGTGCGCACATGCACACTGGATCTGAGCTAGGGCAACGCTCACATGCCCACAGATATGGCTCCGTATGCCACCTGTGGCACGCATGCCATATGTTCACCATCACGGATATAGGCCAAAAGCAATTAGACCATTAAAACTGGAAAAGTAATTAAGATATTACTTAAAGATATCACCCTTCTGGATTTGGCCTATTTAAAAAACAAAACAAAAAACAAAACAAAACAAAACAAAACAAAACAGTAGTTATATTCACATGATGGCATTTTCTAGATTTGTGGGTGGAGTGGCCAAATTTCTGGTTAATCAATAAAAACTCAGTTTCCTTTACTGTATATTGCCTGCTGTAATCCAGTATTTCTCAACCTTAGTAACTTTAAGATGAGTGGATTTCAACTCCAAGAACTTGCCAGCCAGTTTGGAGTTGGTTTCCACTCACCTCAAAGTTGAGAATAACTGCTCTAATCCCAGTGATAGCAATCATCCATGACCTGTGTCTTCCTTCTTCTTCTAAATTGACAACAGAATGCCAAAAGTGTGAAACATGAGAATATTTAAACCATTTAACACTTTTTTAAAAAAATGAACTTGCAGGTTCCCCAAAGGATCCTGATACTATTTATTTAAGAAAGATTCAGCCTCTCAATCAAGCTACATTTCAGGAAAATATTCTCCATATGCTGTATCATCACAAATTTTACGACATTCCTACATGTTTGTATATTAGTATAATTAGCCGAAGATGGGGAAAAGATGGCATTTTTTTCATTTATTCTTCTTAAAGCCATACAACAAATCTGAGTGAGTAGAAAAAATCCTTCCCTGTGTCCAATATCATGAATAATTTGTGCTTTCTTTTATAAACCTTTTTATTTGCTTTTGATGGGTCAAAGAACCATTCAAGACACGATTACATTATATTGAATAATGGCATTTAAAGTATTTCTTTCCAAAACATGACCCCATGAAAAACGCTTTTGGGAAATGCTTTTTGGGAAATGCTTTTTGGGAAATATATATACATCACTATGGTTTTGCATGTGTTTGTTGGGATGAATTCTTTAAATTACTTGGAACCTACTGGCATCATCTCTCTGGTGAGTGGTTCTGTTCACCAAGTACTGTAGCCTTTTAACAGAAGGCAAACACTCCCTGTGGCAGTATTTCTCAGACATATCAACTTTAAGAGACTCCCACAATTCCCCCAGCCAGCGTGTAAATAATTTAATATCATTGGGTCTTGAATGGCTGTTTGACATATCAAAAACTAAAAATTAAACGTATATAGAGAAAGGAATCCTCACAAATGCAAAGACAGTGATTACTGTGCCCAGTAATATTGTGACCTATAAGGACTATATTTCTTGCTGCTGAGTTACGTGTTCCAAGGAAAAAGAAGGCAAATTCAAGTTACAATATTATACAATAGACCATATTTAATTCACATATACCTCACAGTGGGAAAGAAAACTGAATCCTGGTTCTAACTCAGATATGACGTCCCTGAATCTGTAGGCAAACTGGAATGAGTTCTGTGTCCAAATTTCAACTTCTCCAAATGTTATGAAGCAGTTTGCAACTCAAAAACGTATCAGAAATATAGACATGAGGGAGAAATGTAAACAAAAATATAAATATTCAGAAAAACACACCAAAACTAACTTTCACATGAACCTTCTTTTAATAAAATCATTCGGATATGAAAAAGGAAAAATAAGCTAAACCTGACTTGACATATTTACTCATAGCTATACTTACCAAAATGTCAGAAAATTCAAAATATATCTTCTATTTATTTTTTATTAAAGTTCTAAATCCTTGAAGATTTTTCCACATTTAGGCTTCTAATGCACATGAAACAACCTTCTTTACAATGATACAGAATTTGAATCTGAATATTCATTAATCAGTTAATTTTGTAATTTACTGGTATTGGGTGTTCATGACTCAATATTTACTTTGTACTTGTTCTCCCCACTCTTTTCTTGCTGCATGTTAAGTTTGAAGGATTTTTTGTTTTGTTTTGAAGACTTTCTTCCATTTTCTGAAACATGTGAGCATATTTCACAGTGATCTAGATGATCCATAATAACCCTATAGGCCTTTTCCCAGACTTTTGGGTCAGGGGCTTAGACTAACCCTGTTGATACGTTTTTATAATGATTGGAAGGTGTTGGTTACTGCAGGTGCCATGGGTTATTGTTTTAATGGTTGGATTTTAATTTTGTATGCCACCCTGAGTCTCTGATGTGAAATGGGCAGCCGTATAAATTATTTAAATTAATAAAGATATGCAACGCTAGCTATGGATATCTGCAAGAATGAAATGCATGCTGCTGTGTTGCAGTACAAACAGCACACTTAGGAATAATAGAGTGACACAAGTATTAAATGTCACATTGCATTATGATGTTGTGATGCATGTTTCTGTTGGATACATCATGCCCATCTACCATATTATTTCTTGAATGAAACAGTATAGAGAAGGGATTATTTGTGGTGCTACTTTCCAATTCTATTCTGTTGAGGATTAAGGCTGGAAAATCTTTTCATCTGTCCATGAAATGTATCACAGTCTTGTTTCCAGTGGTTCTGAAAAATTCTGTGCCTTTTGATATAGATAGATAGATAGATAGATAGATAGATAGATAGATAGATAATGTTGTTTACACAGTACTTCATGTCTTTCTTCCTGATTTGCTTTTGTCTGCCTTTGTCTCATTTTTGCCAGTTAACAGATTTTGATCTTTGCTGGTGTTTAATATATCAACATCAAGCTATATTTCTGCTAGTGGAACCTAGTGCCATGTGGGTTTGCTGTAATCTGGATGTAGGGATTGACTGGGAATGTGGTGGGCTCAAACCAAATTGGAAATTATGCACAATTGTTTTCCAACAGCCTCATGATTTTGGCATCACTGTGGCATTCTAAATTAATTTCCTAAATCTTTTCCTGCTCTTGATCTTGAATTGAGGTGAATGATAGTAAAAATCGTAATTTAATTTCTTGCTGAAAAGGCAATAATTTCATCCCTGCTTTCTCTGCACATGCTTATTTTTTTTTTTTTGCAGAGAATGTTCTTTCAATCTCGGAGACTGATTTAGGGGCTAGGTAAACAATTTTTAAAAGCCAAGGGGGATGGCTGACAAGCAAGAAGAAAATGAAGCACCCCTTCCCACCCACTCAGTTCTCCTTGCCACTGTATTACAAGAAAATCCGCCCACCTTCTCCTGAGAAAGAAAAGTGCCATGCTGAGATGCCTGGAGCTTAACAAAAATCTTATGCCCAAGAATGAATGCAGGATACTAGGAAGGAGAGAAAGATACAGAAATGATTAAAATATCAAAACTGAAAATCACTGCTTTTGAAATCTCCAGAGCTGGAAACAATTAGAAGTTGGCTGGTAACTGTCAAGAATCAATAAATGAAGGATGCAGTTTCTAATAACTCAAACATAAAATATGCTGATAAGTTAAGAAGGAACCATAAGGGGAAAGAAAGTGGAGACCTGTGAACTGAAATCTGTTAGCAATTATTGCGAGTGCCAGTGTAGTTTCTAAAGGAATCATGTTTAGCCTCCTCCGCCATTCCATCCATTCTGATGGTCTGCATTCAGCTTATTCAGAGGGAGGAGTATAATACCTGCTTCTTTTACTAGGAACCAGTCTTTCCTGGCACATTTCTGTAACTCAGATGGTTTAAATCACCAATGGTTAGAATGAGTCTCATAACCTGCAATGTTCTGATGCTAAACTGCCTGTTTGTTGACTTGAAATCTGTATTATGATAGGTTGTGTAAGCCCCTTCCCTCCCATTGGAGCCCTTTGCAGTGAAATTTAATGGCTACTTGACTATTGTCGACTATTTACTATATCATGATAAGCGTAAACATATCCACAGATACAATATTTAACTACTTCAGTTGATTCAGAGACTTACTCTATACATATGAGTCCTTTGGAAGAAGGGCGGTATATATATTTAATAATAAATAAATAAATAAAATAAACATTCTTTACATACTGTAGGACGTTATAACCCACCCCCCTCCTAGAAAATGAAATATTTTAGAAAATATTAAAAGAGCAGAATATTTTCCCCTAAAAGGGAGGCAGAAACTCAGCCCCCCACCTTTGTCAATGGGCCATTAAGGCCTGAGCCAGCTCATCCACAATACAAAAGACATGGCCTCCAGGACATAATAGGACCCATCTAGCAACAGAAACTCACCTCATGGCATCTGGGAGACAGACAGCTTACAAAGTTAGCTAAAAACCCCTCCCCCGGGAGTCTGACCACCAATCAGAGTGCATTTCTTACACAGGAACAGGAAACTCTAGGGTGGAGCCCAGAGAGGTCATAAAACCAAGGCACTCTTAGGATCTAGGCCCTTTTCGGCTCAGGAGCTCAGGAGCTCAGGAAGCCATGTGATCCTGTCCACCATTAAACCATCTTTCCAAACAGTCTCCATGTTTCCAGTGTCTTTTTCTCCACTTGGAACTGAACCCAGAAGGATATTTCTTTCAACAATACATCATTGTGGCATGTAGGATGAATCTGCAGCACAATGCAGATAGACAATTTAGTCTAGAGCAGAGTGTCTCAGCCTCAGTAACTTTAAGATGTGTGGATTTCATAAACATAAAATATAACTTTCAAGAACAGAATCTCGATCCGGTCCTAGATAGTTACCACGCTTACATTCCTTTAACAGACTCCATTCACAATTTCCTATTACATCTTTTAAAGGTAAAAATTCAAAACATAAGAAGAATAAATTTTAACATAGCTTCTAACATCTTTATCTAAATATATCTATTGTGTCAATACAATTTTAATTTCAAATTTACTTTAGCTCATTTATATCTAAATATCAAT
>JANHZT010007599.1:677858-692090 GCA_032468215.1 Stegonotus admiraltiensis | reverse complement strand
GGGTTTGCAGGGGTTCAGGAGAACCTCTAGCTAAGATTCTGTGCAGTTTGGAGAACCCCCAAATCCCACTCCTGGCTAGCCCTGTCCACCCTGCCCCACCCCTCCCAGGAGTCCCCACGTGGACCGTTTTGGATGCAGGTAAGCGCAGGGTGCATGCAGAGGCTCGGGGAGGGCAAAAAAATGGGCCTACCAGAAGTTCAGGAAGGCCAGAAATGGGGCCGTTTCTGGCCTCCAGAGGGCCTCTGGAGCTTGGGGAGGCCATTTTTGCCCTCCCGGAGGCTCAAGAAAAGTTTCCGGAGCCCAGGGAGGGCAAAAATGCCCCCTTGCCATTGTGCAGGAGGCCAATTAGCCCAGGTCCACCATGGCCACGCCCACCCAGCAACCAGGAAGAAAACCCCTTGCTAAAATTTTTGAAGCCCACCCCTGAGTCTGTCTATATGCTAATTCCAGATTGAAACTGCAAGTGAATATATTTCTTGAACCTCGTGTCTCCTAAATGTGTAATCTCTGTGCTTGAAGAATATCAGCTTTGGAAAGCTGATGTAGAAAGTTGGTGGAAGTTTTTGTATCCCTGGAACTCCGTTGATTAGACAACTTCTTGTATGACTGCAAAAAAAAGAAAAGAAAAGAAAAGAAAAGAAAGAAGAAAGAAAGAAAGAAGGAAAGAAAGAAAGATCTTGACTATTACTACTAAGATGTGTAGTTTAAAGATTAGTAACAAGAACTAATTTCCTTAAAATACCTACTTCTTATTGGGTGCAATAATATTTTTCTTACAGGCCCCTGGTAATTTCTGTAAATAAAAAAGAGCATTTTGAATAACACACTACAAGAAAGCCATGTATTCTCAGGCCCAAACAGGTCCAAAAACAAAACAAAACAAAAATTAAAGGGTACCTGATTGCCTATTGCTGAGCTGGATCATACAGTCTTATTAAAGCCGAGAGCAGAAAATCTGCTATTAGTTGCAATCATAGCAGCTATTTCTAATGTTTGAATTCTGATTAGTTAAAAATAAAAGATGCAATTTGATGCTTTTGAGTTGGGCTCTGCTCTCTCTACCCAAGAATTACATTTTGGGGTGTTCAGTAAGGGAAATGGGGAGGATCCTTTCCTTTAAGTGCAGAATAGTTGCATGATGTCAGGGAGATTCTGGATGTAAGCAATTGTCTACCAATTATATATTGACCCCTTTATAGGAGCTGAAGTGAGAACTGGATGAATCATACTGTTTTTACGGTCAAAGTGTCAGTTAGGACACTCCGAGTAATCAGGGGCAAGGAAGTCACGGTGTCCAACAACAGCAACAACAGCAGCGGCAGCAACAGCAACAACAATAAAACACCTTTCTCACATTCCAGCTTCACCATATGTTGGAGCAATGGCCATTATACTCAGGGTTTTCAAGTTGGGGAAGGCTACCACATTTAGTCTTGCACATTGGGGATTTTCCTATCACACCAGGTGTTTTTTTTTTTTTTAGTATATGTTTTATTTGTAGTTTTCCTTTAAACAACTAGAATATTTTGTGGGTCAATGTATTTTTTACACAGTGCTAACAATAATAATACAATTACATATACATAGTTTCATCTTCCAACTTCTAACCTTAATATGCTCATTATAATTATAATATTTTATTTTATGTATCAATGTATATAATACTATTTTCCCAATTTATACTTATTTCTTTTTTTCCCTTTCCTTTCCTTTTTGTTTTTCCCACTTGTTGGGGTTCTCTCTGTCTTTAAACTGTACATAAACTCTCTTTATGATTTTTTATCACTTTCTCTAGAAATATATTTAAACATCAATTTTTTTTCTTCGTACAATGTATTGGTTGACCCCTATTAAATCACTAATATTTTAATATTTTAAATATTACTCAAAGTTCCACCATATTTCCAATATCTCAATTTTCTATAAACACCAATAAAACTACTTATTAATAAAATTTAATCAGTCCTGGGATTATATTAGTCCCCTGAATTTATGGGCCTTAAAAGTTATAAATTCCAGTATGTTTTTTGCACATTGTTAATCATAATAATACATTTAAATATACCTAATCATAGTCTTCAACCTCCTAACCTTAATATATTTCTGGTTATAATTAATTATATTATATATCTATATATGCTACTATTTTCCCAATTCGTATTTTCTACTTATTTCTATTAGTTTTTAATACAATCACAATATTACAAGATATTATATCTCTATCCATCATCTCTCAACCTTTTTAGAATTTCATCATTTATTGCCTTTTTGATTATTCTTTTTGATTTCTCTCTTGGGATTCTATATTTGTTTCACATTTGTTTGACATTTTTCACAGACTGAATGTTCCTTCTGCCTTACCCCTTATCTCCTTGTGCTGCATCATTTGGATACCCATCCATAACCCTTTCATTATTTTTGTAAAATCATCCTCCCCCCCCCGTTCTATTGTAAGCTCTTAAAGAATTATCTATTTGATTCTTCGTATTTATTGTTACTACCTTGTTACTACGTTGTTTTTGTTTTCTTGTAACTTATTTTGATTTGTCTCCTCAAGCACTCCTAGTTTCTCATCTGTCTTCTGAGTATCATCTTTTCCCAGGGTCTTCTATATTCACATCTTTATCTTTGAACAATTCCATCATCTCCTTATGATTCTTTGTCACAGTTTTGTAAATACTTTTAATCATCACTAACATTTCTTCAGAGAACTCTATTATCTCCTACTGAGTCATTTTGTACCAAATTAATATATTAAAAATTATTCAAAATACCTCTAATATTCCAGTATCCCAATATCTAAAAACTCAAAAAAATCAATTATTAATAACATTTAGTCAATCCCAGAATTATTTCTCCAAGTCCCCTAAATTTCTAGTTCTTAAAAGCTATAAATTTATACTTTACAGTCTTTATAATTTCCAGTTTACACCTTCCCAATTGTCCAAATTTTAAAGTCTTGTTTGTCTTTTCTTCTTTGTCTTTTCTTTTTTCCTGCTATCACTTTTCTTCTTTTGTCTTGTAGGATGACCTATCAAGTGATGTTAGTAAACCAAATCCAACTTGATTCACCAGATTTCCTCAAATCTTCAAATCCACCTTTCAATGAACAGTTTCAATAAAGGTTTAGTATTTACAGTTCAGTTTGCCCTAAAGATCTTCAAAAAGCTCACTAAATATTTCCAAGCATCCAAATTGCCTACTAAGATAGACTCAAGATCAAATAGCCTTCTGGGTATTGTTTACTCTCTCTCCTTTCATCACTTTCACTTAAATTTCCCACATTGCAGTAATCTTCTTCCTCCAGTAGATGGCTCCTCTGCTCCCAATTCCAGCATTCAACAGAGTGTAAAAGTCAAAACACCTGATTGTCAACCAATCAGGTGGGTTAAAGATAGAGTTTAGAAAAGCAGTTTCTACCAATAATCACTTTTTACAATGTTATTCAACTTTTTCCAGGCTTTCTGTGTTTTAAAGCATCCTTTAAGTATTTCTTTTGCATCTGAGTCTTTAATCTTTCTCTTTAGTTTTTAGTCTTTAATCCTTCTCCATAAATCCAATTGCAGCTTTCTTAATGTTTGGAGATTGTTTTTTGGAATTTTTTACTTGGGTTCAATCTCTAAGGTAAAAGTTGGAAGTTACCTCACACAGTTTCACTGCTCTGTCCATGGACCACTCCAGCACAAAATCTTAGTGTCCCAGTTCTCCCAGCTTGTGACTTACCAAAATGGCTGTTGTCTCTGCTACTGTTTGGGAGAGCTTCCTTAGGATCAACGAGGAAATTGCGGTTCCCTTGTGATTGACGAAGTGCCTCTCCTTTCTTCACCACCCCTCCAGGGCGGCTTGACCTCATAGGATCTCCTGGCAAGCAGTTGCTGGCTGCATTTCATGGAGCCTGGTGGAGCTCCGCTATTTTTCAGCCATTCCCGCCGCAATGTCAACCGGAAGTCTTATCACACCAATTTTATGATTGTCCTTCTCCCCCTCCCCCTCCTCTTTTTCATGTATCATTGTGGAAGGCTTACGGGAACAAAACTTTGCTTTGGAGGGAAGAAAAGGAAAGATAGCTAGGGGTCTGTACAGTTTAAAAATGTAGTAGATAAGCATATACTACACAATGCACAACATATTTTATTTAAAAAAATGTATCATTTGAAGTGTCATTTGATGCCACCATAGCCCACATACATGGCCACTTTACAGAATATATCAATTTCTGCTGCACAGTATTGCCTTGCAAGATGGACGTGACTCAAGTACATTGCGAGTTGGCTTTACAGTAAGAGCTGCCAAATTGAATATTGGTCTGTTATTCTCTATCAATGATTAAGCCAAATCAAGCCCAGAGAGAAAAACTGTCTTTTTACTTTGTTCATCATTAATAGCATTTCTCATGGCAACACATTTGATAACAAACTTATCTTGAAGGACGGAAGTCTAAAGGGTTAGAGCTGAAGCTGTGTTATGTAATGTTTCGTCCCTTAAAATGCTTTTTGCATCTGTGTAATCTTGCCCCATTCCAAACTATCCTATTTCTTTCCTAAATAAATGTCATGCTTGGTTTACTGTAAACCAGATTCGAAGTGTTAGAGGTGCCAAAAGGTTCTGAACAAAACTGAAATAGCTGTAGAGAGGCAGGGAAGGTAGCCTGTTCTATCAGGGTACTACTTCCCCAAAGGCTGAGTATTCTAAGAGGATCAAAACCTGGATATTGCCCGCTAGGTACTTTTTAAAAAAGATGGTCAAGATTGATCACTCAGTTGCTGCTGTACTTTTTTCTTCTTGTCAATCAGGTAGTTTTGGGTGGGGGAGTGGTTAAAGACGCTGAGCTTGTCAGCTGAAATCTGACAGCCTGGTTTGAGACCCAACACTGCAATGTGGTGAGCTCCCATTACTTGCCTGCCCACCTAGCTGTTTGAAAGATGCAAATGCGAGTAGACAAATAGGTACCATTTTGGTGGGAAAGTGACAGCATTCATATTGGCTACATGACCATGGAAGTGTCTCTGGACAGCACTGGCTCGCATGGCTAGGAAATGGAGATGAGCACCACCCCTAGAGTCGGACACAACTGAATAGGGGAAACCTTTAAATTTGGATAATCATATTTGAACTTTTTAAATAGAAGGTGTACTATGTAGTTAGTTGTTGCGTGGTAAACAAGAATGCATATATTGCATTTATAGTCTTCCTTTCCAGTAGGCAATCTATGTGGGAAGGGGGAACTGTCATAATTTTAGCCCCCAAACATTCTGGGCTGACAGAATGACGAGCCCAAATTTACCCACTGAAAGGGAACAAATTCCATGTCAAAGCCCAACACATTCTTACACATGAATCATTCAAATACCATTCTAAACATATATGCATGCTGTCATATTCTCTACTCATTAACCATATCTCCTTTGTTGTCTGTCTCTTACCATAGTAAAAATAGTAGGAATAATAGCAATAACAAAAGGAAATCTGGAACCTGGAATGGTTGAATCCTAGTTGAGGCAGGAAGTGGAACTGGTACTGAGTGTAAATTGTGAGCTGTGGCATATTGATGAGAAGCAGTTACAGGGAAATAGAATAGAATATTGGTAAACCAAAGGATTTAGGATGTGGAAGAAGTAGAAAGCCAGAAGAGGGATGAAGTAGAATGCCACTGTTCATACACCGAGGAAGGAAAAAAAAAAGAGTAGGGCACTTACTCAGCTTTAGCTATTTTAAAAATAAATGAGGAGCCCTGAATTTGACCTCTTTCTGGATTCCTGGCCAGGCAGAGCAATTCAGAGACTATAAATGGGACACGTCTGAAAAATACCAGAGCATGCTAATTCTAAATGAGTATTAATTAACTGAAGTTGGGTTTGGGAAACAGTGGCAGCTTCAGGGACTGTTACTTGGCTAACCTAATCTAAATATTTTAAGAGAACATCTTTAAAGATTATGATAGAGCCACATTTTGGGGTCAATTAAAATATGGCATTTGGAGGGCATCTTATGGATAATTTCTTAAAATGGCTGTCAGGCCTGGAAGCCATCTGCATTGCCCTGCACCTGGAGGGCTGGAACTGGGAGGCATCTCCAGTTGGGATGGTGCTTTGATTGGACCATGTGATGGACATCTGGGTGCTTGGCAGGGACTTGGACTTTCCTATGGGTGGGGAAAACCTGGAAGCTTTCAGATTCGGGTTTTCACAGATGTGCCAATATGACATCTCTAATAAAATGGAACTTTGAGGATGGACTCTTCAAGCCTCCAAGTCATCTTTTGTTGGAGGTGTTACTTGGAACCCTGACATTAATCCAAATCTCCTTTAAAAACTCAGCCAGCTCCCTGAACTCTGGGGTGGTGTCCAGGGTCCTGAGCCCTGAACATCGAGCCCAGGCGACGTGAAGACTCAGGCAAGATGGAGGAAGATAAAGCGTCCACAGAGGGAGCCACAGGGGCTGGTTCGGTGAAAAATGTTGAGACAATCTACTCCTCTTTCCAAGCTATGGTGGAAGTGGAGGAGGCCACAGAAAGGGAACGCCAGCTGGGTGCCAGTGTTCAAGCAAGCTGCACAACTGAATCCAACTCTGTGGAGAGAAGCTGCGGGAGCTGCGCCACTCCAGAAGATGACCGTGGCAATGCTGTTGGAACCATGGATGGGTGGATGCAGAGTAGAGCAGACCCCAGCCCTCGAGTAGAGGGTACCAGGAGAAGCATGCCGCAAGCACTGCCGAGAATGGGGATTCCTGCTGCCATCATGCAGACCCTCACTAGCAGGCCTCCTAGAGCAGTTCGGTCAACTCAGCATGGGCAGCACCATTCAGCCCCTTGGGATGGGTACTGGCTCAGCCTACGTTCACTTTCCCAAGCCAGAAGGCTGTAGCACCACTGAGCAGGATGTCTACCTCCTTTCACTCGGCACAGAATGGTTCAGCCCATAGCCTCACACGTCGGGCCTGGTCTACTGGGATGACAGCCATCATGGAAATTGGAATGGCACAGCAACAAAGCCCACTGAGCCAGTCTGGTTCTACAGGGACTGCAACTGGGGTTATTGGGACCTAGTACTCCACTCGAACAACCAGTCCTCAGACTGCCTCCAGCTGACCAGATCCCTCCTGAATGGCATTCAACCCCAGCCAGGGGTGGGTGTAGTATCAGTGGACACCTGCCCCAATCCTGCAACCCATGCCGATCCACCAGCTAGTGCACTTCCAGCCACCAGTCATGGCCCTGCAGCTGGTACCAGTTCAGCCACCACTGCAGCTTCAGCCACCAGCCATGGCCCCAAAGCTGATACCGGCCCAGCAGCCAACGCCAGCCCAGCAGCCCATGCTGGCTCTGCAAATGACCCCACCAGCTGCTCCCCCTCTGTGGTTTAGAGTGACATTTGATGGGACCCCCCAGAGAGGCTAGCCTACTTCATTAATCAAGTCTGGGATTACATCAACCATTATAGGGATCAATACCCATCTGATTGAGAATTGATTTCAGCTATTGCAAATGGCATGAATGAGGGAAAAGCAGCAGAATGGATAGCTGAGCTACATGATGAGGAAGCTCCTGAGCTGGAAGATCCTGGTGAGTTTGTCTAACTGCTCTGAGGCCGGTTCGAAGATATGGCCCATAGAGTGGAAGCCCAGATTGAGGTGCTGAAGCAAGCAGGCTGGCCTCCCAAGGAGCTAGTATGGGAGTTTTGAAGACTAGCCAGGAAACTGAGGGACTGGCCAGAGCGCCTGCTTGTCCACCACTTCAAAGAGACCCTTGACCCAGACCTTGGATAAGCTTGTGGTACTCAGGGGGGTACTGGAACATATGCAAGCATGGTACAACACAGCAGTGGCCATGGATCTGGAAATCCACCCCCATAGAAAACCAACAGCAGAGAAACCAACAAGAAGACTTCTTGCTCACCAAACCCCTGCTAAACCGCCCGAACCACCACAACCCACATCTGGGAATATCAAATGCTACTGGTCTGGTCACCAAAGGCACCAAGCTTCTGAATGCTTGACTCCAGCCCTGGGTCCCCAAGCCCTGACTCCAGCCACACCCTGGGCAAGGAGGACCCTGTGGAAGCCACCAGATAAAGGAAGAATCACCAAGCAGGCTGTAGAGGTTTCACTCCTTCCCAACGAAATTGAGGGAACTCCAGCCAGGGAAACCCTCCAGGCTCTGCAAAAGGGAGCAGTGGCAATGATGACCCGAAGGTAAGTGAAGACATTCACCCTTTTACTATCAAGACCAGGATAGTAGTACCAGAAACAGAGGTCCAAGGGGAAGTAGAAGCCATCATAGACACTGGCTGCACCAGATGCCTAATCAGCTTCCCCATAGTTGAACAGCTAGGCATACGCCTGAGGCTCCTAGCATGCCCCATTAGCTTTGAACAAGTTGATGGGACACTAATAGGTTGAGCCCCTGCCACACTAGTCACTGAACTTGTCAGACTAGAAATGGGCCACCATTGAGAACTCATTCAATTCATCATAGCTCCAAAAATGACTGAATCAAGCATATTGGGCCTTGCATGGCTAGATAAATTGGGTTGCCCATCATGTGGGAAGATGGCTATAGAAAACTAAAAATAAGCATCAGACCACTACCACCCATAAAATAAGACCAGTGTCAAAATGCCACAAATCCCAACAGCACCACCAAACCCAAAGCTGCAGCCCCCACCACAGATGGACTGCCTGGCAGCCCACAGGTGCCAAGAGAGTTCTGAGACCTATCGGGAGTCTTTAGCAAGGAAGATTGCAACTCCCCCCCCCAACAGACTGAGCGATCAAATTTGTGCAAGGAGCCAAGCTGCTCAAGCCAAAGATGTATTCAATAACTCCCAAAGAAATGGAGGAATTGAGATAATACATCAATGCCAACATAGCACGAGGCTTCATCCAGCCTGCAAAATCCAGAGTGGCTGCCCCAGTATTATTTACAGAAAAAAAAAGATGGAGGGATGAGGCTTTGCATTGATTTTCATGGAATTAATGCTGTGTGCATGGAAAACATCTATCCCTCCCCCTCATGAAGGACATGCTAAGCCACTTAGCCAACAGCAAGTTTTTCACCAAATTGGACTTGAGAGAAGCCTACTATCGCATAAGGATCAGAGAAGGAGATGAGTGGAAGACAGCCTTTAACTGTCCACTTGGCAGCTTCCAATTCAAAGTCATGCTGTTTGGCCTGCAGGGAACCCCAGTAGTCTTCATGCAATATAATCAATGAAGTGCTACAAGAGCACTTATACAAGGGGGTCCTAGTTTACCTGAATGACATTTTTATATTCAGCAAAACTCTTGACCAGCATGTAAAGTTAGTGTGGCAAGTACTGAAAAAACTCCTCGCCACAAAGCTCTACACAAAGCTGTCAAAATGTGAATTCCATCAAATCTCCCTAGATTATCTAGGCTACTGAATATCCAGCGGAGGGGTGGAAGTGGACCCAGGAAAAGTGAAAGTGGTGCTAGACTGGCAGCCCCCATGCACCTGCAAACAGCTTCAAAGCTTCCTGGGATTTACAAACTTTTACAGGCAACTTATCCCAGTGTTCCCAGATGTCACCCTCCCCTAACAGAACTGTTAAAAATGGGGTCTCCTCCTGCAACACCACAGCTGAGCCAACTGCTCACCTGGTCAATGGACTGCCAAAGAGCCTTTGCAAAGTTAAAATGACTCTTTGCTGAGGAGCCGATTCTCCAGCACCTGGATCCAGAACATCAATTCACCATTCAAGCGGATGCCAGCGACATAGCTGTGGCAGCCGTGATCCTACAGAAGGACCCATAAGGACAGCTCCTACCCTGTGCCTTCATGTCCAAGAAGCTCACTGACACTGAAAGGAGATGGGCCATTTGGGAGATAGAAGTCTACGCTGTCTGCTGGGCCCTCCTTTCCTGGAGACATTTCCTGGAAGGAGGGAAAATGCCCTTTGAGATCTGGGCTGATCACAAAAACCTTGAAGCTCTAAGAAACCCCAAACAAATCCACTGAGCACAATACTTCAGACAGTTCAAATTCGAGCTGAAGTACATCCTGGCAGGGGGAAATCTACTATCTGATGCCCTATTGAGAAAAACACAGTTTGATAGCCACAGGGAAGAAGTTGTCCATGCCATAATTTCCCCCTTGCAATCAGCTGCACAAGTCACCATCAGGGGCCAAGCCAGGTGACATCCTGATCCTGGGTGGGACAAACCAGGAGTGAAATGCTCCTGGTTCAGACTGGATTGCCTGATCTGGTAGTGATGGCGGTGGGTGGTTTGGAGAACTGGTAGCAAAAATTCCTGCCTCCCCCCCCCCATGCCCAGCTGAGCCGCGTGATCATCAGAGGCTTTTTTTTTAACTTTTAAAAGCATTTTTTCTACAACCTCTTTGGCCAAAGAAGTTGTAAAAAAATGCTTTTAAAAGGTAAAAAAAAGCCTCTGATAATCACAGCTGAGCTGCATGAGCGTCAGAGGCTTTTTTTTTTACTTTTAAAAGCATTGCTTTTAAAAGTAAAAAAAAAAGATTGTGCACCACAGCTGATCACCCCCCTCTTGTGTGCTGTTCTACTTAGCATATGCCTCCTTTTGGTGTGCACTGCATGTGCACATCTCACATTTGGTGCGTGGTGCGCACTGCACATGCGCAGCCAGCAAACTGGTAGTAAACCGGTTCAGATTTCACCACTGGGACAAACTGATAGTGGCACTGAAAATGGCGCTTCCAACTGACCCACGGCTCATAGATAATAAAGACATCTTGACCATGAGAGATGGACTGACTTGTAAGGGATCAAAACTGTATGTACCTGCCAGCTTGAGACCAGAAGTGTTACAGAGCAGCTATGACTCCCGACTGGCTGGCCATTTCGGATTCTTGAAAACCCTACACCTGGCTAGGAGGCAATTTTGGTGGCCAAAAATGAAAGCTGATGTATAGGAGACTATGTGATAAGCTGTGGCACATGTGCTGCCATGAAGATGAGGCCAGGGAAACCTCCTGGACAGTGGTGGGATTCAGCTGGTTCTCTCCAGATCACACAAACCAGTAGCGCCGACTGTGGGAGGCTCCGCCCACCTGCCTGGATGTAATGTGTGACTACTGTGCATGCTCAGAAGGCCATGTGCACATGCAGAGGTGGCACATGCAAGTGAAACAACCGCGCATGCTCATATTTGCGAACTGGTAGGGAAGGTAAGTGAATCCCATCTCTGCTCCTGGACTCCTCCAGCAAGTAGCTAGCCCCAGCAGACCTTGGGAGGAAATTGCAATGGATTTTATAGTCAAGCTCCCGGGGGGGGGGGAATACAGTTATTTGGACAGTGATTGACTTATTTTCAAAACAAGCCCACTTCACAGCCTGTTCAGGATTGCCATAAGCGAAAAAACTGGTTTAATAAATTTATTCAAACAAATTTACCGACTACACAGAATACCCCACCGGGTCATCTCAGACCGAGGAGTCCAATTCACAGCAAAATCTTGGAGAGAATTCCTGAGATCAGTCGGATCTACACAAGAACTTAGCTTGGCTTTCTATATGAGTATGAACGGAGCTGCGGAACGAGTGAACGCAGTGGTGGAACAATATGTAAGATGCTATGTGGATTACCAACAAGAGAATTGGGCGGACCTGCTGCCATTTGCAGAAGTGGCTTACAACAACACCGTGCACAGTAGCACAGGATTAACCCCCTTCCAGATCACAGCGGCATGGACTTTGTACCCATGCCCGAACTGCCCAGAGAACCCCCCTCCTCCATTACCCTGACCGAGTATATGGAGTCGCTGAGGAAGGGCTGGGAGAACACTAAAAAAGCACTAGCAGAAGCTGCTGAGGCATATAAAAAGCAAGCGGATAAACACCAATCTCTTCAACCTCCCTTCCGTGTGGGAGATTGGGTTTATCTATCAACCAAATACATAAAACTAAAGCTGCCTAGTAAAAAGCTGGGATCTAAGTTTTTAGGTCCATTCCCAATAGTGAAAATAATTAACCCAGTGACAGTTCAGCTGAACCTCCCCCGCATCCTAGGGAAAGTGCATCCTGCTTTTCACCATAGTTTGCTGAAGCCAGCCATAGGGTCTAGATTAAGACCACAGGCTCAACCACCTCCCAAACCTATGGTGGTGCAAGGGGGAAACCCTTATGAAATTAAAAAGATTTTAGACTCTAGGTTATATAGAGGTTGATTACAATATTTAGGGCATTGGAAAGGGTATCCTTTGTCTGAAGCTACTTGGGTTAAAAGCTGGGATGTAAAAGCAGACAGGCTAGTAAAACAATTCCATGATAAATATCCTGATAAGCCAAAGGGTCCCTCTGGGGTGGGGGGGAAGAGGTGGTTAGTCTCTTGAATTAACCCCCTGTGTTACTCTTGTTGCAGGACACGATCTTCTGATGAGTGTGTGTGTGTGGCCTGTCAGGTGTGGAAACCATCTTTTGCATTGGGCCTTCAGGGCTGCCACAGTTACTGCTGTGGGAAACTGGGAGGGGGGATTGTATGGAGCATGGTTGATATATATATTCATAATACCATTTCTTTCTCAGAGAGTCAAGGACATCTTGTCTGTACCTGGAGGGCTGGAACTGGGAGGCATCTCCAGTTGGGATGGTGCTTTGATTGGACCATGTGATGGACATGTGGGTCCTGGTCAGGGACTTGGACTTTCCTTTGGGTGGGAAAAACCTGGAAACTTTCAGATTCGGATTTTCCCAGATGTGCCAATATGACATCTCTAATAAAATGGAACTTTGAGGCACTTCAAGCCTCGGAGTCTTCTTTCATTGGGGGTGTTACTTGGAACCCTGACAATGGCTTCCATGGTATGTTTGCCAATTTACAATGATTCCCATAAAAAATATCCATTTACCACAAGACTTCCCATCTTCTCCTCTAGTTCTTGGTCTCGTTTCTGGAAAGATGGTATCAAGAAAAGCTTTAATCTATAGTCACTCACCATTTTTATTTTTTAAGAATGTGAATGGTATCCAAATCATTTCAGAAATAAAGATGGTTCTACAGGCAGATTCTTTGCTTGCAACATGACAGCCTTCCATTTATTTAAAAATTTTTTAAAAAATGAATAGAAAATCCCAACTAAAACGAGAAAGGCAGGGACGTTTGAAGGCTGCAAAGGAGAGGTTCATGGTAGCATAATTTTACTGTATTTCCATGATTTAAACCAAGATTTAGGATTTGGGGGTAGGGAATAGACAACATATGTTTTCCTTTTGACTACTGCATTGTGAGACCAAGGAAAAGGATTTCTTTCCTGTATCGTGGAATGGAAGATGGAAAAACCATCTTTCATTCCATGATATATGAAATATATCTTTCCATTCCATGTATTTTCTAAGTTAAAATACTGACTGGGGTGGAAATGCAGATGGCATTGACCTCATATTAATATTCCCCAAAAGTCTCAAGAAAAGAAGGTCTCCATGGAGACCTTTACATGTTTAAAATTGGTGTGATTTTACCAATGGACCAATAAATGTCTTCCTTGCTGTTTGGATATTCCATAAAACATTTACAGGGAGTGTTTTTGCTGATCTCCAATCAGAGCCAGAATACAGCTTCCTGTACCATCCTGTGTTCAATAGCTAAGTTAATAATTATAGCTGAGTTAATAATGGCTATGGTGGGCATGGCCTAGTCGGCCTCCTGAACCACGGCAGGGGGTGGGGGTTGCCCTCCCCGAGCTCTGGAGGCTTTTATTGAGCCTCTGGGAGGGTGAAAATGGCCTCCTCAGGCTCCGGAGAACTTCAGGTAGGCCTGTATTTCACCTTCCCTGAGTCTCCACACGCGCCCTGCACTTACCTGCATCCAAAATAGGTCACATGGGGACTACTGGGAGGGGCGGGAGGGCCCATCCAGGAGTGGGATTTGGGAGTTCTCCAAACTGCACAGAATCGTAGCTAGAGGGTCTCCCGAATCCCTGCGAACCCCCAGCAGCCCACCCCTGTATTAATTCAACTATGTTCTATCTAAAATTGTTCCCCCCTCCCCCCCGTCAACCAAGTCTTTACATTTTTAGTCATGACCTTGCAGAATGTATGGACAATCTGTTTTTTATTAATGGGCATTTGTTCTTTACCTTGCCTCAAGGCATCAGATGTCACATGAGTCTGTTCCTTAAAGCACATAGATGGCCTGAGGACTTTACTTGTTTCCCTTTACTGTAAGGTTCTTTCTTTCTTTCTTTCTTTCTTTCTTTCTTTCTTTCTTTCTTTCTTTCTTTCTTTCTTTCTTTCTTTCTTT
>JANHZT010007599.1:541988-556519 GCA_032468215.1 Stegonotus admiraltiensis | reverse complement strand
GAGGGTCTGAGGGAAGTCCTGCCTTAGCACTTGGCCACTAGCAGCCCTGCTGCCCTTTCACTGTCCCCCCTCCTCCTGGCCTCTTCTGGTGGTCTTCTATTGCTGAGGATGCTTTGCTTACAAAGCTGGGTCAGCTTGCATGGAGTGGGCCTCCCTCTGACCTACGCACTTTGCTCTCCTGAACCCACCATGAGCAACCTGGCCAAGGAGAGCGAGCACAGCAGCAGCCTCGAGGAGGTAAGCGCAACCAGGCACCACCTTGGGGAAGCTGGGCTGGGCTGCGGGGTCCCAGTTCCCCAGGAGCTTAAGGGCCAGGCTGGGTGCTTGCACTCCGCTGCCCCCGGGCTGGTCAGCCATCTGGGGGTCCTCTGTGTGGTCTGAGAGGGACGGCGAGGCTCTTCTAGTGAACGAGGCTTTGGCGCTCTCCCTGGTCTCGCCTTCCTCTGCTGGAGACTTCCGGATCCCCCCTCCCAGCCTTGTCCAGCCCCCAACAGGAGGCGGAGGACAACGCTGCTGTGTGTGGAAGCACGGAGGAAAAGGTTTGCAGAAAGCAGTTTCCTCTGAGTCCCAACTTCTGCCTTGACAGATCTTTGGAGAGGAGGAGGGGATGGTGGAGCTGCATGAGGGAAGTCAGCATCCTTACCACACACGGTTGGAAACAGGGATTCCCTTTTGCTGGACCAGGGAGCGCTGCTTCCCTGCTGCCTCCTCTTGCTCTCCAGAGATCTGTCAAGGCAGAAGTTGGACTCCAAGGAAACTGCTTCCTGCAAACTTTCTCCTCCGTGCTTTCACATGCAGTAGCGTTGTCCTCCACTTCCTGCTTTGCCGGGAGGGGGCACCAGACAGAGAAACACCAACGATGTCTGAGATTTGGAGAAGAACATCTCCTTTAGTATGCTGCGCTTGCATGTGTGCGTGCGTGCAGACACACACAACTCCAAGCTTGGAGACGTTTATCCACATCTGAGCTTTCAAACTGCCAATCATGCCTGTGCTTGGGGAGAAGCCCTCTCCTTTCTCTGTGGATAAAAGTCCCCAAACTTAGAATGTGGTGTGTAGGGCATAGTGAGGAGGGTTCAGATTATCTAACAGATGAAGTCCCTCAGATTTTCCCCTTAATGGAGGGGGTGGTGCCCCTAGCCTTGAAGGTGGTAGTAGTGCTGCCTCCCTCTCCCCCAAGAAGCCATTCTTGGATCTAATAGTCTTCACTAACTATTGACTAGTCTCCAACCTTCCCTTTTTGGAGAAGGTTATTGAGAAGGCGGTTGATTTGCAGCTGATGAGAATCTTGAAGAAAAGGGATCATCTAGACCTGCTTCAGTCAGATTTCAGGCCAAGATTCAGTACAACAGCAGCTTTGGTTGTGCTTGTTTATTTATTTATTTATTTATTTCAGAATTTATATGCTGCCCTTCTCCCGGAGGACTCAGGGCGGCGAACAGAAATTAAAAACACATAGTAATAAAATCCCCCCTTAAAACCAATTAAAACATCAATAAATAATAAAAACCCTGGTGACTTCACTGTTGCCTGGGGAACACCCAGTTAGGGGCTCCATTCACGTCCCCATGAAGTTGCCCACTGAAGTGGTACCCATATATCCACTCGCAGTTGCCCATTTTCAAACTGCTGGGTTGGCAGGAGCTGGACCAAGTGACGGGCGCTTACCCCACACCACGGCAGCAATGGTTTTGAATGTGAGCCTGTCGATAGTCTGCCCAGTATTCTAACCTCAGGAGCTACTTTTCTCCTATCTGCTGGTTTGGGACTCAATATCACCAGGACTCCAATGATACCAATGATACCTTTCGATGCTGAGCTAGCATCTGAGGCTGTCACGATTCTGTCCCAGGGCCTGGAAACTTGGCAGGTGTAGATAGGGAGGAATTGTCTCTGAATGTGACAAGACCTAAGTGGTTGTGGGTGGTTTAGACTGCCCAGATGTGGGGAGATTCCATCTTTGACCTTGGATGGGGTGGCGCTTTCCCATTCCCCTTAATCCCCCCATTCTGGACCCACCACTCCTGCTTGATGAGTAGGTGGCAGCTGTGGCTAGGAAGACCTTTGCCCAGCTTTAAATGAAGCACCAGTTGCCCCCTTTCCTAGATTGGGGGTCCTCTTCACAGCTTGATTACTGCCATGCACTCTACTTGAAACTGTTCTTGAAGATCACCCAGAAGCTTCAGCTGCCCCCCCACCGCCCAGTTCGAACCCCCACCTTCCTGGTATTTCAAAGGATCCTGAAGATACGGCTTTCCTCGTGCCTTGGCAAGGATGATTGATGCTACTTTTCTTCCTTTCTTTGTTCTTATATGATTTCATTTTTTCTGTCATCTTTGTTCCCTTGCTTTGCATTGTTTTGGGATTTTTGTATTCCTTGTTTTTAAATAGGTTTAACAATTTGTAAATCACCCATTGCTGCTGGGAGTTGAGCAACATATACATTTAATACATTATAATGATAATTAAATTGTGCTAAGGGATAATGATTGTGTCAAGATTACCTATTGACCTTCCAAAGCTGAGGATTGTCTAGGTCTCTAGGAGGTCTCCTCCGGGTCCATTGGCTGGCTTTCACTATATCCTTCCTTCATCTTCATTGTATGTGCCAGTTAGGGACAACACAGAAACTGCTTAAAGTACTGATGATGTAAGTTGCAATTATATCTTAGCATATTTGAATTTTGGTTCACTGATTCTGTTCTTGCATTGTTATGTTGCATTTTCTGGGCCTCATTAAAGGCCTGGTTATTATCTGAATGGCTTGAGAACAAGATTTTGAAAGGCTCATTTCCATACAAGCCGGTCTCTCATCACCAACAACTCTGTTCTCTGCTTTGGCTGCAAAAGTATCAAATTGAAAAACTAGTCCAGTGCTTTTGCTGTTATGGTGGTGCTAGTTAAGGTGTTCATTTAGGCTTTTTGCCTAAAAGCAAAAGTGATTTTTTTTTTCCCAAGGAACATCCTCAGTCTTTTTAACAAGATTTATTGACAAGAAAGAGTTGGGCTTACAAAAATTCTGGCAGCTGAACTATTTCCCATCTGAATCCAGTATCTCCCAGTACATTAGAGTGGAGTCATCTTTGTTTCCTTCTCAACTGCCTTCCTATAAATGAAAGGTCTTTCTATTGACAGAGCTTGCAAGCAGATGTTCACACAGCTGTCTCCAGAACCTTTATCAGTCTGGGAATGAACCATAACAGAATATTCTCCCAGATTTTTAAAATGAAAATGTACAGTTGTACTTTGTGCCATTCCTGAAACATTAATTGTATGCATTTATTTAAGTCTCAGACTTTGCTTGGATGACATCACGAATAGCTTTTCCTTGTAGGAGGAAGAAATGTGATCTCTTCAACACAAATGGCCTGTATTGATCCAGGATAAAATTCTAATGTCCTCTCATGGGTGTGGTTGGGCCACCACGGAAACTGTTTTCTGAGAAATAATATTGAAAAGTGGTGTGCAGGACCTTAAAAAACTTTGCTTGATTATCTTTTCCAGGGAGTGGGTGGGCAAGGTATGATTTTGGCTGTCAAGCACTTTCATTTTTGTGCACCCTTTTTATGACGTGTAGCATGATCTCTAGCTTTCTTTGTTTATCTCCCAATATAACGGGAACTCTTGCCCAAGAATGAGATGAGGAAGTGTGTCATTCTTTCCTTCCATTTCTTTCTCTCTTTCTTTTGGTGCATGCTTTTATGGGAGATGAAATAACTGATTTCCCACATTGCAGGTAACAAATTCTTTGAAAGGACATGTGGGTTCAAAGTTTTCACAAACTCCATATAGTATGGAATAAACCTTTGGCTGTGTTAGTAAACCAAAACTGTTGCAATTGTGTAATATGTTCTGCTGAAATAAGCCATATTATTATTTTAAGGGGCCAAGCGGATGTCTCTTGAAGTTAAAAACATAGAAATACAGAAAACTGATGGCAGAAAAAGAAAGCTTGTATATTTAAATGTTTCAGTCATGTCCCCCCTTTTCCCTTCTGTCTTCCAGGCTGCACATATTCAGTTCATCCAATCTCTCCTGATATGTTTTGTCCCTCAGACCTTGCACAATTTTTGTTCCCCGTCTCTGACTTGCTCAATCTTACCAGTTTCTTTTTTTAAGTGAGATCTCCAGGAGAGGACACAGTATTCCAAATGGGGTCTGACTAAAGCTCTATATAGTGGGACTAGAACCTCCTTTTTCCTGCTGGTGATTTCTCTAGTGCTGCATCTTAGAATTTTGTTTGCCTTCATGGCTACCTGGCCGCACTGTTAGTTCATATTGCAGTCGTCTGCTACGAGCAACCTAAATCCTTTTCTTCTGTTGTTCTGCCCAACCCTGTACTCCAACACTGCTGTACTCTGCCAGACGATTCTTTTTCCCCAAGTGCATGATCTTATATTTTAAAATGAACTGCAGTCTCCACATTTTTGACCAAATTGTTTTCCATGTTACAAATACCCCCAAGAATTCAACTCTATTACATACCTTTGTGTCATCTGCAAAAAGGCAGACCTTACCTAGCAATCATCCTGTTCCCAAGTACATACACCTGAATTTGGAATTATGGTTCCATTTGTAGCTTGTCTTTGACATACCAGCTAGACCACAGCACACCATAAGGTTATGGCAACTTACATGAGGTTTATTCAGGTCTGAGTTGTGTAAGAAGCCTATGCCTTAATGTGGCCAACTGGTTGGTTCCATTCTTTGGAACCTCAGAGTGAGCCATTTAACTAGAAATGCATTGTTGTATGGAGTAGAAGTACCCTGTTCTGTTTCAAAATAAGGACTTGCCCAGCTTTCAGGATGTCCAGCTTCACATGTAGCTTGCCCAGTTGATTACTTGAAGTACGAGTGTCTTCTCGTAGCTCAGGATTTGTCAAATTGCTAAGATAGGAAAATGAACAGTGGATATATACTGTACACAGCACAGCCATTGGGATTGTTAGGCAATCTTGCACTGCTATTTTTGGTCAAGAGACTGAGTTTAATGACTGACAAACAGTATCATTGGAAACCTTTGTAGCTTGTTGAATGTAGCTTTCTACTCTTGTCATTGTGTTTATCAACAATTCTAAACTTGTAACAGTTTTGAAATCTGAGCCTCAATACACAAAGCGGTTCTTGTGTGGAAACCTGAAATCTTCCTTCTTGCTTTGCATGTTGATTTCTCTTTCTCTGTGATTAAGAGCAGCAATGGGATGTAGGTTAACAACTGTTGTGCACACCAGAAGAATTATACTGCCATAAAATGATGGCAGGAAGTCCCAAAGTAATAATATAGAAATATTTTAAAGCAGCAGTAATAAAAAAGATGCAAGGGTCAGAAGGGAATTTTATCAAGATATCTCAGTTAACAGAAGTATTATACCCATGTCTTGACTGGTGATGTTAAGTGATGTCAACTCCTCTGATTAACATCTTTGCATTCCTTTTCGGGGGTTTGAATTTGACTCTGAAAGAAAAAGAGGGTCCTCTCAGGAAAGAAGCATTCGGTATTGTCTTCACTGTCTCTTCCACTGTAGTCAAAGTGCTACAATATGATTGAATGTGGAGAGCACAGAAAGACCAAAATGGCCTACAAGAAAGACCAAACAAAAAACAAAAGACACATGGCAAGGCAAAGCATTACATGGCCAGTGTAATAAAAAATAGTAGGGAAAATAGATAATAAAAAGACCTGGAAACAGCTAAGTGCAAGAAAGTTGAAGACTGACTACAGACAACAACATGACAAAATAGCAACAATGGTTCATTGGAAGATCTGAAAGAAATATCCCTTGCCTACAAGCAAGAACTGATGGGACCACACAATAGAATATTGAGCCTTGGTGGTGAAGCGGACTGTTATGTAGCACTTAGCTGCCAGCTGCCTGCAATTAGTGCAAGTTCAAATCTCACCAGGCTCAAGGTTGACTCAGCCTTCCATCCTTCCGAGGTAGGTAAATTGAGGACCCAGACTGTTGGGGGCAATAAGCTGACTTTGTAAAAACACCGCTTATGGGGGGGCCAAAAGCCGTAATGAGCAGGTATATACAAAAGAATGAAGGCTATTGGAGAAGGGCGGCATATAAATAGAACTAATAAATAAATAAATAAACAAACAAACAAACAAACAAACAAATGATTTCCAATCTTAATAATGAAAGTCAAGGAGCACATTGAAAAGGGATCTAAGATCTAAGAAGACTGGGAATTCACAGTAAAATTATGTCGAACAGCTCTGCCTTTAGGATTAACAATAAAGGAACAAAAAGTCAAGGGATATACCCTAGACTAGCACTTGATGGTGCAGCAATGAAAGTCTTGAAAAAGATATTCAAATGCTGTGATGTGTCTGCCTACAAAGATGAAAATTGTGTAGGCAATGTTTTTCCCTGTTACTTTATGGAAGAGAAAGCTGGACTGTAAACAAGCAGAATAGAAAGATAATTTATCCTTTTAGTATTGGAGAAGGCTCCTGAGCATACCACGGATAGCCAAAGAAGCAAACAAATGAATCACAGAACAAATCATTTCAGACCTCACTTCATACTCAAATGGCCAGGTTCAAATCATCATATTTCAGATACCTAGATTTCTTGATGGTCTATAATGCTGGGAAAGGTGGAATGAAAGAAAAGAGGGCTCGTTTCAAGATTTTAGGATAGGAAACTTAGTACTATTTTTTAATTAGAGTTAAAATAGATCATCATGACCCACAACTTCTAATGTCTATTTCTCCCTGTGAGGGAGATGGACAGTTTCTAAATGTGATAAATAAAATATATGCTGGGACTGCAGAAAGCATAGTCTTGATTGCATCTAAGCAGCTAAGGAGAACTTAAGCATATTGAATTAAACAATCTACTCAGTACTAGTTTGTAATATCTGCATAAACATTATCAGTATAATATCAGTATAAACATTTTTGTAAGAATAGATGATCATTGCTCTCCTTAATCTCTTACTAATGGCCATATTGGAGCTGATAGAAATTTTACTTCAAGCTATTTGAAGAGCACCAGGTTGCAAATACATTATCCCTGCATTTGCATATGTAGACTGATGAAGGAGAATCATCCTCATCATCTTCACCATCATCAATTTAGTTATGAATTATATTTTAATAGCATAGAAGCGGTGGGTAGAGGAAGCAAGAGTTAATATCACTGTAACACTTGGGAGCTGTTTAATAAAATATAAAGAGGATAGCATTTACTAATAATCTTTTCTTGATTATCATTGAAGATTAAAGGGCAAGGGCAGAAGGACAGTTCTGATACAGCAAAAAACGCTACGTATCATCTAAACTGCTTCATGTCCAGAATTTGAGATGTATTTTCATGAGCCAAAAGAATAAAAACCCTATGTAAATTCTGATCACATTTCTGCCCAGAATGTTCTCTAATGAGAAAGCCATCCAATGTGAATTCTAAAGTTAGTGAGTATGAATTGAAGCTGGAGTAAATCACAAGTGTTAGGACAAACAGCCAAATGTAAAAGTATCAGCAAAGCAAAATACTTGGATGACAATAGCACAAAATCTTTATTTTCATTTACTTGTAATTCATGTTTTGATTTAGATAGGCACAAGGAAATAGATGTGTTGAAACATATCTTAGCAGCCAAATCAAGTAATGCTACTCAGTGTTTCTCTAAAGTGTCTTCATTCCTTGCTTGAGATATGAAATTTAGAACACAACAATAGGAGAGATGTCTGCAGGGGAGCAGAAACCACCAAGCGTACAAATGTATGGCACAATCTCTTATTTCTGTGGAGTTCATTGGTGCTACAGATCTCTGCAGAGAGGGAGGCATGTTCTACTAGTCCACCCCAAATGCTTAATAGGGTTTATTGGATTCCAAAGGGCATTTGGATCTGATTATAAAAATATAAATTTTTATTTAGTTTAACTTTTTAGATTTGTTTTTTCAATGGTACAATCATTCATCTGTATGCCTAGAAAAGGGTATCTGCATCTTGAAAAAATCAAGATGCAGCCAGACTCTGCTTCTTTTTTATGTGCGTTGCACAGGTGTTAAGATATGTGTCAATATTATCCAAAAGCTAGTGGGATAGCAGTAAATTGCTACCTCAGTAAAATTATGAGGTATCTGATTCACTGGATACATTTTCTTATTCTTTTTCCTCTATGACACTGTTATATTAGATACTGATTCTCACAGCTGGAAAATATTGAAAATAGTATTCAGGGTTCCACACTCCTCATTATTTGCAACTTCTGAGCTTAGGTTTCTAGGCCAAGCGTAACTCTTGTTCTTGCATAATCACGCATCAATAGATTATTTCAATAAATACTGTGCCTAATTTATGTGCCTAACAGTCAGAATATAGTTTAGTCCCTGTGTGAGCAAGATTGACCTACATTTATTTTAGAACTGTCTGCATCTTCCAAAGAAATTGATTACCAATTCTACAATAGCAGGTTGTAATTACTGAATATAATACTGAATGATGCCTCCAAATATCATTTCTCCTTTTTTGTAAACATTTCATGAAAATGTATGAGGGCTTGGGAGACGGTTAACAGGCAGACAATAATTTTGCTACTTGTAAAGAAGCAAGCTGATTATCTTGAAAGTGTGGAGATAACTTGGATGTATGATCTGAAGTAGGCGTGTAAGGTGGATTTTCTATTTTTTATCCCATAATGAATGCTGTGTTGCACCTTTCTGCTTAATCATATGGACATGTTATTTTTTTCTATTGCTTTTTTTCCACTAGAAGATAAGCATGGTTTTTCTTGACTGTGTTTCAAGGACTATCTGCTTAGCTTTTCAATGTAATGTGCCAGATGGATCATATACATGACAGGTAAGGCAGGTGTCTTGCTATGTGGGTGGCAGTGGCAAGGGAGCATTTATCCGAAACAATGCTGTCCTTAAATAATCTCATAGACAAGCCATGTGGTATGTGTATGCTCAGTAGGGTCTAGGAAATGCATTGTACCATAGTCCCAGGCTTATACTACTCTAGTTAATGCTCTCTGTAATGTCTTTTCTATCAGGTTAATTTCAAGAATATTGATTATAAATTGACCTTTAAAAACGACAAATCAACCTGTTATTGACCAGTGTGGAACAAATAATAACACCACAATTTAGAGCCATTGAAAAAAAATCAAATGAAAGTTGTATGGAGCTAATTCATACATTTATAGGCATAACTTGATTAATGAATAATTATTATCCCATAAACTTAGCTGCAGGTGTGAATCAATCCTACTTAAGAAGTTTGTGCAAAGTCATGTGGAAGTCAGTCCTGCTATAGTTCTTTATTACTTTCAGTAGAAGTATACGTAATATCCCTAGTCTGCAGAGAAATGGTCTAGGGCAGGGCTGTC
This sequence comes from Stegonotus admiraltiensis, assembly GCA_032468215.1. Classification (NCBI taxonomy): domain Eukaryota; kingdom Metazoa; phylum Chordata; class Lepidosauria; order Squamata; family Colubridae; genus Stegonotus; species Stegonotus admiraltiensis. Next base: position 547,172 of record JANHZT010007599.1, on the reverse strand, counting down.
AAACTCGCGGCCCACGGACCAGATGCACCATGCACTGGCCACGCCCACGCCCGGTTTAACAAAGGGGAAAAAAGTCACAATACGTCACGTGATGCCGCCATGACGCCGCGAGTTTGACACCCCTGGTCTAGGGTATTAGGGAAGGATCAGCAGCCAAACAACAGGAGTATACATTTAAGGCTTCAGACTGCTGTTGCTGTATGAAACCAGATTATCCATAAAAAATGGACAGCAGAGAAGAACAGTTCCCTCACCACTATTACATGAGTGCCCTGTCTCACTTCTAGATATGGAGACAGCCTTCAGAAAGGATGAACCTCCTCTCTTACCAATGCTTGTGTGCACTATTGTCTCCTGCTATGTGTTGTAGCCCGCCAGCTGCCAGCAGAGCTGGTGGCAGACTTGGAAGATGAGGAGGTTGGGGAAGAACTTGGGCCAGTTCTGGAGCCTGGGGAAGGCTCTGATGGATGCTCAGCATTGGACACAGAGATAGAGCCAGGGCTGTCCGGCATTTCCAAGCCACTGGAGAGGCAGCTGCCTTTGGACTCAGAGATGAGTGAGGAGGAGGTACAACTGGGGCCTGTTCCAGATGCGTGTATGCGCAGAGCAGATAGGAGAGGTGAACAACGGAGGACAAGGAGTTGGCTTGGGAAGCAAAACAAATGTGGATGCTGAATGGGCCTTCTCTGGCTGGGGAATAAATAGGAGAAAAGGGGAGGGGGGGGCGTTGTAGCAGACAACTATTTGCATTTCTAGAACGTTTGCTCCTTGTATGTTTCGTGGGACAAAGACTGCCTTGCCAGAACTGAGGTTTGTCTATTTCTTTGACTTAATTTGCAGCCTTCCTGGCTGGGAGCTCACAGCCTTGCATTTATCTTAACGAGCTGATAAGGACTATTGCTTCAGTTAACTCCTTGCAGGACTCTTGCCTGGACTTTCTGTTGGTGAATGCAGTTTTCCCAAGGTGTAAATAAAGAGAAGTTTTTCTTTGCGAGGAGTCTGTTTCTTGCTTCTGCAAAGGCCGGGTCAGAATACTATGCACACATGTCCTATCAAACAACTAGGCAATATTGCAATTCAGATTGGGCATGTGTGCAAAGGAGACCTAGATTTTCTGCCAGTTTTCCTACTTGCCCCCATTAATGCTGGTAGCTACTGTAAAAAGTAACAATCTGATCCATACTGAATATTGATAATCTAGTATTGATACAAATCGACACTACCTGATTTCTATAGTGCTAGTTTTCTCGTTATTTTAATCATTATGGTGCATGTAGGATTTTTATATTGTCACTATTGCATTTTGTTCTTGTTGTAGTTGTTATATTTCACCAATAAAATACATTTTTGTAATCAAATGCAAGGGAGAAAAATCAGTCCCTCACAAGCTCATTCTGGGTTCTTTAAAGACCTCCTAACATGATGGAGAAAAATTGAATAAAAGCTAGTCTTTTTTATATTTTAAAAATATTTTCTAAAATATAAGAAAGACCAGCTTTTATTCAAATTTTCTCCATCACATTAGGAGGTCTTTAAAGAAACCAGAATGAGCTTGTGAGGGACTGATTTTTCTCCCTTGCATTTGATTACAAAAATGTAAAATCATGCTTTATCACTAACCTATCCCATTGCCATGATTTTAAAGGGAAGGAATGCAAATAATGCTGTGTTTGGCATAACACTGCTTCACCTAATTATTGCCTTAACATTAATTAACAAGAATTACCTTAAAAAAACACTCCACAACTCAATACCCATTCCTACTATATGTTCAACTTTATGCCAGTTCTGATCTCAGATAGCAGGATGGGAAAATGCCTTAACCTCACTGGCTCCCTTGAAATTGCTGCTAGTCATGATTGATGGTGCTGGACTTAGAACAAACATCAGTATGACTCAGGAAAAATCAGCTGTTTTCAATACCTCAGGCAAAGTAAGAAAGATAAAGGTAATCTCTGTGTTTGTTATTATTGCAAATGTTCTGCTCAGTTGGACTGCACTCAGGCAGAACCTATTTATTACTATGGGAGAAAGATGACTCTCTATAGAATTGTCCATAGGGAATGGGAATAAAAGCTCCAACTGCATTAACAATTTAACCTAGGTTTTTTGATTACAAGCATTTTATATTGTACTGTAATTATTGCCAAAGGCCAATAATTTGGCTTAAAGATAATGCAATGCCAGCTTTTGGCCATGGGAGGTCAGTGGTTGCTGAAAAAAAGATGCTTTAAGACTCCTTTTCTGAATTCACAATCCTGTATTGAGAAAATGAGATTTAGTTTTCAAAACCTGAGATGTCAGTCTTGATCACAGGAAAGAGAAGAAAGCTGCTGGTATGTGTCAGCCTAAAGAACTGAGGGATGATCATCTCGGATTTTGGAGGCAGTGTGTGGATTAGAGGTTAAAGTGGCCCAAGAGGGCCGCAGCGTTGCACGAACCTGTCCAAGATAGCTGTATGCTGATCTGTGAAAGCATTTGGGCTGTATGAGTAGTGTCTGCATCTGTGATTTAGATACCCTGTTAGGTAGAAGCCAGCCGAACCAATCCTGAAAAGGGGTGTGTGCGTGCAGCATATACGACTGCTGCACATACTCACTGGAGCGAAGGGTTTCTAATTGCACGAGGAACAATTTGGCTGTGATCTGCATTAGCCCAATGATATATTGGTATTTCCTTTCCTCTAAGGCAGAATATTAGGACATTCAGTGGCTTATACTGCATCAGGAAGACATCGCTTTTGGTAAGCCTTTCTCTAGAGACGTCTGTTTCTGAACTGAATAAGGCCATAAAAAGGACTTCTCAGAGGAGTTGGACTTGTGGAAGACTGTTTTCATGGAAACTTACCTGACATGGAGTTCTTTTTCCCCCCCAATAAAATATCTTATTTTTAAAAAATCTCCTTTAAATTTTCCAAGTGAATTCCTTTGCTTTAGCCTGCTTTTTATGTGCCACAACGAAAAGAAAGTTCAATGCTTTTAATGGTCCCCTTCCTCATGGTTTGAAATTGTGGCAAGAGAACATCTAGGTTTCCATGCCACATCATCTCTCATGTGTCCTATGGTGAACATCTGCAACAGAGAGTCTAGATCCGTGATGGCGAACCTATGGCATGTGTGCCAGAGGTGGCACGCGAAGCCATATCTGTGGGCACGCGAGCTTTTCCCTAACTCAGCTGCAGCATGCATGTGCACACTGGCCAGCTGATTTTTGGGCCTTTTGGGCCCACTAGAAGTCCAGAAATGGACTGTTTTTGGCCTCCAGAAGACCTCTAGGGGGATGGGAAAGGTCATTTTTGCCCTCCCCAGGCTTCGAGAAAGCCTTTGGAGCCTGGGGAGGACAAAAAAATGTCCGGGCCCACCGTAACCTTTTTGCCATCATGTGCCAAAAGTGGGAGTGCGGAGGGGTCATGTGCGCATGCGCAGTGGGCCGGGGTGCAGGGGTGCATTCAATTATGGGTGGGGGCATGCTCGCATGCAACTCCCCCACTCTCCCCCCGCTTTTGGCATGTGACGGCAAAAAGGTTAGCCATCACTGGTCTAGATATTCACCTATATTTCTCTCTCATTTTAGAATTATGCACGGTTACAGAATGAAGTTACATGTAGACTCTTCAGAAATAGAATAGACTCCAGAAAAGGAGGAGTAGAGCAGATTCCCTTCCCTCCCTTCCTGGAGCGATCCATCCGAGGTGTCAAGTATCAAACTTCAAAAGGTGCTTTTACTGTTGCAACTATTATTGCTTCTCAGCTTGCCAATGAACTATGAAGGGAGGGAAAGTGGAGATAGAACTTAGGTTCCAGACATCAAGATGTCAGCTGTGAGAACCAAGGACGTCTCGGCAGGTGTTTACCAAAGCCAAAAGACTTTCTCACAACAATACCAGAGGACTCCATTGGACAATGTGACCTGGTTTAATAGTGGGGAGGGAAGACCTGAATTTTAACTTTAATAGGGTTTGTGTGGGAAAAGGTTAGATCTGGTTTTGCCTTCATCTTTACCGATATGATGTACTCAATAAAGTTTTTGCAGAAAGAGATTTGATTGTCTCAGCCATGCTTGCTTTGGTTGGGTTCGTCAGTTGGAACGTTGACATCAAGAAACAATGAACCAATCCAGAGGAGGGTGGAGCCTACTAAAATTCTTCCCATCTCCCTTTCCTATGATTCCTATGACATGTAGAACTTGAAATGGCACAAATCCCAGAAAGACTTTGCTTTGTGTTCTGTTGGTTTATTTATAAACTAGAAATACATTTTTAGGAAAGATTGATACATTCATGTTTGTCATATCCTACTATTCAGTGACAGCCCAATCCTAAATGGAGAAAAATAAATTACAGAACATCTTTTAGTGTGCTTTTGATGCCATTGCTTAGATAAGCCATTTCACAAATGGCTGTGAAAGTGTTATCTTGTTGAATTTTTACCATATTTGTACTTGTTATTCTTTCATGGAGTTCAAGGCAATGTGCATTGATTTGAACTTATTTGATCCCATGGTAATCTACTGAGGTTAGACAGAAGGAAAGTGATCTGGGCTTTTGAATACGTAGCATATAAATCAAAATATTCAATGGTGACATCAACTCTGTTTCCACCATAGATTTTATCCTAGTTCAGGGAATGATTTCTGAATAGTATTATATATCACTGCTAATATTCAGATAACTCTTCTGTATTGTGCATATATTGCATCGTAGATATGGTGGCAGATAAATGAATTGGCTGGGCAATGCAATTACTTCGTGGCAGACAATCCAATGGAATTCTATATGTCTTTTGTCCCCTATTGATTCATGGTAACCCTTTATCCATAGCCATTATTTTAAACTGGAGGATATATTATGGCCCTAGTACTATGTATACTTGTGCCATGGAGTCCAGAAACTATTTCCTAATACTTTCCCATTCTGTCCCAGAATTACATAGAAGAGAACTGAAATGAAAAATAAAATCCCACTAATTGCTGAAAATTAATGGAAAGTGAACTATAGTATTCAGTAAAATACATGCTAATATGTGCAGTATTTCTCAAATGTGAGACAGCAGAAAGCATTGAGAGAGAACATTGTGGTGGTAGGTGACATTGAAGTAATGTTAATATTGGGGCGTGGTTATGGCCGTGGTGCTGTGAGGAGTTTTTTTTCTCCACTTCATAGGGATTTGATAAGAAGAATATGAT
>JANHZT010007599.1:449050-465126 GCA_032468215.1 Stegonotus admiraltiensis | reverse complement strand
GGTGGGTAAAATGAGGACCCAGATTGTGGGGGGCAATAAGCTGACTTTGTATAAATATACAGAAGTATGAAGGCTTACAATTAACCCATTGTAAGCCGCCCTGAGTCTCCGGAGAAGGGCGGCATATAAATCAAAGCAAAAAAAAAAAAGCAGTTATGCTAAGAGTGCTCTGTTCACCTCTCTTAACTCAAGTCTTATGGTGACTTTCCCCAATTTGTTACATTCAGATATGCCGAGATGACAAGTTGTAGAATTCTAGCTTGGTATTCCAGACATTGTAGTCACAATGCATCTAGAACGCACTAGGTTGGAGTTAGCCGTTTCAAATTTTGAAGGCAATTTCAAGCATTATATGAAAGCTGCTTTGCTATGTAGCCAACGATCTCAGAGCTGCTTGGATTGGTGGTTTCAGAAATTTGCAAAATAAACAATTGACTGAATTTTGGGATCATGGTTTGTAACTAAGTATAAGGTTTCAAATAAAATTACTCTATTGCCGTTATCTCATCAATTTCCCCTTGTGTGAACCCAGCAAATTTTGTTTAGAGAAAACCTAAGAATATCTGCTAGCTCAACAATGTAATGTTTATTTTTTATAGAATTATTTTTTTTGAACATGACATAATTGGGTTAAACTGAGCTTTCTTTGCCTCACTGACTTTATCTACAATTGTCTCAAGCTGCTGTGAAGTCTTTGCAGACTTCACTTCCATTATACAGCCTCAGGTCTGAATAGTTCTCTGTAGTCTTGTTCCAGTAGCTGTACTCTTTGGGAGTAAATGCTGTACATGTACACTGCTATCTACATCTTTTCCAATGAAAATTCCAAGCAACACAAAGCAAATCATTTTTCAATGTGCTGTATTCTAATCAGTTAATACCAGGCTGGATTTAAACGTTACCTTGATTTGCCTCTTTTTTGTTTTTTTGCTGGGAATTATTTTAGCACTGGCTATATAAGACTATTTTGTTTTGCTTAGATTGTGCAATGTCTCTTGGCTCAGGTAACCTATTTGTATAAGTAGATATGTAACATCTTGGGCAATAAGCTATTACATGACACCCAGGATCCATTTTCTTCATTCCTTTCATCCTCACAAATATCAGATCCACTAGTATTGCACAATTTATCTGCATAATTTCTCCTCCCAACAAATGCTGGCTTCATTCAACCTGTCTGTCAAAAGTTGTCAGACTTCTGAGAAACTCAACCAAAATTTAACTGTGGCTGGGAGGCTGCGTGTAAGATTAATCTTAAAATTCTTTACAAGAATATTTGTGGTCAAAGTCTTATTTTTGTTGCTTGTGGCTATTTATTTATTTTTTTAAAAAAAATCTTAAATTTATGATTAAGGACCGAAGGCAAATTTACATGGTGTTTTCTGCTGTCCTCCAGACATGTTGATCTGAAAGTCTCTAATAGCTGACAAATTAGTTAATAAGCAATTTCTGAAAGTGGTTAGAAAAGGAACTTTGTGAGCCTAGTAGTCTTTAAAAGGCCCAACTGTGGTTGCAAGCAAGATGGCTATTCCCATTGTCTCCCAGTGCTAACCCCCCCCAAACATCTGGAACCAAGAAGAAGCAAATATACAGTATAGAGCACATTGGGCAATCTCCCTTTTCTTCCTTATCTAAAGGGGTTCCAGACCTCTCTTTGTTCTTTGCTATAGTCGTCAACTCTAAGTTTCAGGGAGCCATCTTCAATCCGCCATTTCTACCTCCAAACCAATTCAATCAGTTCTTTGTCCTGTCCTTACTCATTTTTCAGAGGGAGGTCCTCAAAGGACATGGGTAACTATAAAATGGAAACGGATACAGTACAGGTGCAATGAACTGGAGCCAGATCCTCATTTGAGATTTTGAAGTGAAACTGTTTGATGGGGTTAAGGCAGGGGTGAAGTCCAAAATTTTTCCCTACCAGTTCTGTGGGCGTGGCTTGGTGGGCATGGCAGGGGAAGGATATTGCAAAATCTCCATTCCCACCCTACTCCAGGGGAAGGATACTGCAAAATCCCCATTCCCTCCTCACTTTGGGGCCAGCCAGAGGTGGTATTTGCCGGTTCTCCGAATTACTCAAAATTCCCGCTACTGGTTCTCCAGAACCTGTTAAGAACCTGCTGGATTTCACCCCTGGGTTAAGGATTTTAGAGCCTGGGCAAAATATATTGTCCTTTTCCATTTTGCAACTGGCTCCTTTGGCTCATATCACTCTTTTCTGCTGTCCTCAGTTCCAGGATTTGGAGCAGGTCCTAAGTCCTTCAGATTTTATTGGATTCATATTTTAGCAGCTCAGCCAATATGGTGATTTGAAAGAATGATAGGAGATATCTTGTAGCATCCAGATTTAAAGCAAAGGAAATTACTTAAGATAAGTAGAATAGCAGCAAAAGCTGGACTGGCTCTCAGTGAATATGAAGTGGGGACTTGTCTGCCCACTCACTATTGTCTTTGTGTGGCAGCTGCCAAAGTAAAGGTGAGGCTTTGGTGCTGGTTGAACAGAAGCAAGTATAATCTTGGTGAATTCTCTCAATGAAATGTATGCTTTTGCTGCAGCAAGAAAAAGAAATGGGAAGCAAACATTCCAAGTCCTCCGAAGACATTTCTTCTCCCCAATTTTTTCCCGGTAAGAAAAGTTTTTCCTAAAAAAATGACTTATTATCATATAATACACTTTTAAGCCAAAATAACAGGGTCGTAAAAAGAAAAAAAAATGAAAGGAATATGAAATTATCTAAAACAGATTTTTAGCAGACAAACAGAATCTAGGCTTGATGTTAAATCACACCCTGGCCAAGGGCTAGCCCCCTGCTAGAGAATGATGTATTGGGAGCCAAACTTGGGAAAGGCTGTTCTTAGGGCACATCCAGATAACTGGTGGAACTGCTGCCCTTCAGTCTACAAGGCTGTGGAATCCAAATCTAGAAGGACATAAGCATACGGCCCATATGGTGATGTAAAAGAAGAAACAAACCAAAACTGAAAAAAGGTCACATGGAGTCTCCTAAAGCTGCACAAGGGGAGTTTGCGCATGGATGAGAAGTTCTACTGTACCACGAAATAGGCTGGGGTTTTGCACCATTGCTAGACCTAATTTTGGCCAGTCTTCTGTGTTGCCATATAATGGTTTATAATTTCACAAACAGCCTTCTTTATGTTTTAGACATTGTAGTATTTGGCCAGAGATTTAATCTTTTAAAATCACCTCCCTAAAGATCAACACGGTTAACTACTTAAGTCAATAAGGAGGCAATATACTAGCATAGCTAATGTTGCACCATCTCGCTTTCTGCCATCTGTACCCTTTGATTGCCAGCTTCTGCAGAACTTCTAGTATTGTAGACCACACACAGCAGCAAATAGCTGAGGAGAAGAACCGGTGGCCCGTAAATCCAAAAAAGCTGATCTCTTAATTTAGTTAAAGTTTATTCATTCTGTTTGGTTTTTTGGATTACTAAGGAATTTTTTTAGGAATTGGGGGAATCAAATGGCATGTTTTACATCCCTGAATATTGTGTTCCTCCCCAACATTCACTTATAAAAAATATAAAATGGCGGATCAGGGGAATCTGGGTAAGAAGGATAAATCAGCCTAGGAAATAGGCAAAAGCATGCCTAAACCTGCTGAGCTTGAAACTGCTGTTGTAGCCACTTTCTATTCGAAATAGCAAGTCTTAGATTTACCTTGCTTTATGTGAATTCTAAACAAGCTATGCAGTGTAGAAGAGAAGAATTCTATGTGTGTGAAGTCAGTTGCATATGAATACCAAGTCTTTAGATACAGAACTGCTGTAGGGCGCTACTAGATATGAAAAACATGTTGAGATGTTTAGGTTTACAGAATACAAAATAACCAAATTGGAAGGGACCTTGGAGGTCTTCTAGTCCAACCCCCTGCTCAAACATGAGATCCTATACCATTCCAAACAAATGGCTGTCTGATATCTTCTTAAAAACCTCTTGTGATAGAGCCAAGCCATTCCACTGATTAATTGTTCTGTCAGGAAATTTCTCCTTAAGTCTAGGTTGAATCTTGCTTTGATAAATTTCTATCTGTCACTTCTTCTCCTGCCCTCAGGTGCTTCAGAGAATGTTGGCTTTTCCATGTGACAGCCCCTCAAATATTGGAAGTTGCAATCATATCACCCCCTAATCCTTTTCTTCATTGTACCCAGTTCTTGCAATTGTTCGTCATGTGTTTTAGTCTCTAGGCCCCTAATCATCTTAGTTGCTCTTCTCTGCAACCTTTAAAAAGTCTCAACATCTTTTTCGTACTGTCGTGATCAAAACTGGATGAAGTATTACAAATGTGTTGTGTGTACAGGTCTTTTTGAACATCTCTTTCTTTTAGCATTTTAATCTAGATTGGGCTGCAATCTATTCTTGTTTCATTTTAGAAAGTGCAATTGGCAAACCATTCAGAAGATACCAGTGCTTTAGCAAAGGAAGGAATCCACCATTCCAGTAAACTGGAGAAGTGAGTATACAAAGCTGAGAAACACGCTACTGGAAGTCCGGTTCAAAACATCTTCAGAAAACTATAAAGGAAGTGAACTATTAACTCTGAAATCCCTAGTATTGTGTTTGGTGTGGAGCTAATTAATGTTGCATACACCATGAGTCCAAAGAGAAGAAATTAGAGCTCAGATTAATCTATGAAAGCCTATATTCAATTATTTAAAGAGAGATAGTGGTGCAGTGGTTAGAATGAAGTATTGCAGGCTAACTCTGCCCACTGCCAGCAGTTCGATCCTGACCGGTTCAAGGTTGACTTCTATCCTTCTGAGGTTGGTAAAATGAAGACCCAGATTGTTGGGGGCAATATGCTGATTTTATAAACTGCTTAGAGAGGGCTGTAAAGCACTATGAAGCAGTATATAAACCTAAGTGCTATTGCTATTAACAACTAGGATTTAAGCAGGATCTATGCTAGGATCTATGCTAGGCACAACCTATGCCTTGTATGTGGAAGGAACTACTCTCACAGTATTTCCTGGAAATCCAATTACCTTTAGAAGACACAATAAATATATGGTACTTCTAATTATTACTGTATATAAAAATCTGAAACTGAGGCAAAACACAACATATTAGGAATGTATAAAAAAGGCCAAATGCTTTTTAATCATATCAGAGCATATCCTTTGTGGATTCTAATTGCTACCATTTTTAAAAACTCCAGGAATTTTCTTTAGTGTTCAGATTTGTGAAAAAGTGAAATTGAAAATTGAAGAGTATAGACAGGCTTATATATGTTCGTATTTGCACATCTTGAGTAACTTTTCAGTAAAAAGTCAATACTTTCCTGCCAGCTGAGGTTTCTGACCAAGTGAATTTTAAGTACTCTGTTTTGTAGATTCAGAGCTAACAATTAACTCTTTTTTGGCCCTCAATAGCTGGTAGCTGGTTTGCACTTTACACTTGCAAGCAGGCAGTTGGACTCTGAAACCAATCTTTCAAGGAATACTTTAAGACTGACAGTTTACTTAGCAACCCATAGAAGCTGCAGTCCTCTTGAAAAAAAATGTAAATGTTTATGGAGAAGCATAAAATATTAAAAGAAAAATATAACCAGGAGAATGAATTAGGCCATTTGCTTATGGAGGAGCCAGAGATTAAAATGATGAGCTTAAACAAAGCAAAAACACTGTAGATTGGATATTAAATTCAGTCAATGAGAAAGATTATGAAGTTGTAAAAAAAAAAGTATTTTGACCATAAATTCATGAAACTGATTTCTGAAGAAACACTATACAGTAATGCAATGGTTCCTTCCAGCACAGCAACTTTGTATTTCTATATGAACAAGTCCCAAAAATTCATGATAACGGTGCATCAGTTTGAGATTTTGGAAAGGCTGGGCAACATCACAAATTTAGGAAGTTTTGGGAGGAAGTTCTAGTCCATGAGAGAGAAGTAAAAATCGACTGTTACTATAGCAATGAATGTTACATAGTCATATACAGGTAGTCCCTAACTTACGACTGGACACTAAATGTCTGTTAGAAATTATGATGGACCCTCCTCCAAAAGTTAGTTATGACTTAAGTTTGAAGTTATGACAGCCACACCTGCCTGCAGTCAGGGGTTACTTTTTTGGCATTTGGCAACCTGCTCAACTCCATGGCCATTTGCAGCATCCCAGGATGATTTTTGCTGGTTTCTCTCATTTGCTTCCATTTTGTGGCAAAAACATGCCCACTGGATTTGCTTAACAACTGTAGAGTTTACTTAATGACCGCTGCAAAAAATGTCATAAAATTGGGTCCAATCACATGGTGACCCAGTTAATGACAACTTATGGCTATAATTCTAGGCTCAGTTAGAGGCCTAAGTCAATGACGACCTATGTGACTATTTTAATGGTTTTAAACACATGCTGATTTGATCAACTTCTGTGTAACTATTAAACTAGCAGAGCAGGTATTATTTTCAAATCATAAAGGTTGCAATAACATTTTTTGCCTCATATCTGGGACCATGAAAAAGAGTCTTGGTGCAGAACATTTCTTCTGCCATTTGAGAATACTTTTAAAAATGGAATGTTATGGCTGTGTTATTTCATTTGCCTCTGTGGGTCTGCATGGGTCTGGCTTCACATACTTTAAATTTGAAAAATATTGCTCTAAAGCAGGGGTCTGCAACCTGTGATTCTGGAGTTGCATATGGCTCTTTCACCCCTCTGCTGCAGCTCCGTCATGCAAAATATGCGCCGCAACTGCCAATGTGCGACACCCGCCAGTACGCAATTTATTGAGCTTTTCAATCCCTGGTAGGCCAACCATGGATAAATCCAAGAAAAGAAAAGTTTCAGAAGAAAACAGAACGTTTCATTCAACTACATATGCTAGTTTTGTGGCCGCTCAAGAAATAGTCAGGCACGGGAAGGGTTTTGTGGCTCCCGGTGTTTTCTTTTCTGTGGGAAACAGGTCCAAATGGCTCTTTGAGTGTTTAAGATTGCAGACCCCTACTTTAAAGTATTCTGTGAATGAGGTTGAAATATAAAATCCTATTTTGCAAAGAAAAAGCAAACTTCCAGGAAACCGGAAGACTTTGATGTAGTTTTAAACACAGGTACTCCTCGACTTACGAAAATTGAGCCCAAAATTTCTGTTGCTAAGTGAGATGTTGAGTTTTGTCTCATTTTACTACCTTTCTTGCCACAGTTGTTAAGTGAATCACTGCAGTTGTTAAATTAGTAATCCGGTTGTTAAGTGAATCTGGCTTCCCCATTGACTTTGCTTGTCAGAAGGTCACAAAAGATGATCACATGACCCTGAGACACTGTAGCCATCATAAATATGATTCCATTGCCAAGCATCTGAATTTTAGTGACGTGACCATGCAGATGCCTCAACAGTCGTAAATGTGAAAAATAGTCACAAGTCACTTTTTTCTGTTGTAACTTCGAACGGTCACTAAACTGTTGTAAGTCGAGGACTACCTGTACAAAGTATCATTTAGTTATCTCTCTTAAAAGACATTTTCTATTGTCCCACCTGCCATTTCTTTCTCGTCTAAGCCTTGATGTCTTCTATTTGAGGCTCTCTTTATAAATGATAATTGTCCTTTGGTTATTTTCTTCCCTGTTACAGGGAATTACTGATTGGCAGCCCAGCAGCTATTGAAGATGGGTTAAAGAAAACACCACAGTTGCTTTGGTCTCAGAATACGAAAAAGGCAGAGCTGCTCAACAAAGCCAATGATGTCCAGATTTGTCCTAATACCAATAGCCAAAGATTTGATTTTAATGGCCCATACATATATTCCTCTGCGGAGTTGGTTCAGCAGGATTTGAAAGTTACTCCTTCAGAACTGAAGGAAACCCCAGTATCTTTGCAGTCTATGGGATTACAGCCTTCGTTGTCTCTTCAGCAACAGCCAGGAGGGGGAAAGGAAAATGTACATCAGCAGGTGGAAGAGAAGCTGTCATTTCCTACAGGACAAGAACCAACTCAAACCCAGGAAGTAAGTGGACAGTTGGAGAATGAGAAAACTACAGGGTGTCTTCCCAGCTCAAATAGCCACTGTCAAAATTTGCCACTAGATTACATTACTACAGTAGATCTATCAATAAGCAAAGAAAAGGGATGTTTATGGCCATTATCTGAGTTGGCCTCAGAGGAAGGGATGCTTCCTTGTGCTAATACAGCTACAGTTTCTGCACACATGCCCAAAACTAATGAAAATCTCTCAAATTCAGAGTTATGTCGAAATACATCCAAACCAATCCTCCCAGTTATGGATCAAGGTATTGGTGATCGCTCAGCAAAATCCCAGGAAGAATCTAATGACTATCTTATGAGCTTTTCTGCTACCTCGGGTTCTGTGTCAAAGGATGAATTAGTTTTTGCCATGGAGGAATCTAAGCAGGACATTCTTATATTCAGTGTTGGAGGCAGAAGCCCTGTTTTCTTATATCAAGAAGGTGAATACTGTTTCTTTCCTGGCTCTAAGACCAAGGGAGACTGTAAGAGTCAAGAAGCACCTGTGGGCCACCAGCCTCCAGAAATCTTTCAAAAAGTCACCAAATCACCTTTGGAGACAAAATGTGCAGACAGTAAGCTACAGGTCATCTCCCAGATCTGTCAAGACATTTGAAAAATGCTCCTCAATAAAAACTCCCTAGCCCTTAAATACATAATCACATTCTCTTTTGTGCTATGGAAGGATTATTTTTTGCATAATCAGAAAAAGACAAACTGATGTCAAATATATACGCTGCCAAAGTCGGAGAGAGAAGGAAACTAGGCCTCCTGCCCAAAAGGGAAGGCCATCCAATCTACTGCATAGAAGATACAGGAGAAAGAAGTGCAAATATGAATTTTTAACATAGATACAAATATAACAATATGACTTTGCTTTTGATATAAAACAGTCGCTGGATTTCTTTCATATAATTCTCAACAACACAATCTCTTATTAGAAGGGAAATGCCTCCTGGGAAGAAATCAATAATTGTCTTGTGCAATGAATTTTGTTAATAAAAACTTTACCCTGCAAAAACATGCTTCACTATGGAAAACGTCCTCATTGCAGAGGAAATATTTTGGGCACTATTGCATTGTTTTCATACTACATCCACTTCTATCAATAAAGGTTGGACTTCCCTATGCAGATATCAGCCTGCAGTTGGACTGATTATTTAGGATATCAATGACCCAGGGGTGAAATCCAGCAGGTTCTGACAGGTTCTGGAGAACTGGTGGTGGAAATTTTGAGCATTTCAGAGAACCAGTAGCGGAAATTTTTAGTAGTTTGGAGAACCGGCAAATACCATGTTTGGCTGGCCCCAGAGTGGGGTGGAAATGGGGATTTTGCAGTATCCTTCCCATGGAGTGAGGTGGGAATGGAGACTTTTCAGTATCCTTCCTCTGCCATGCCCACCAAGCCACGCCCACAGAACCGGTAGTAAAAAAAAATGGATTTCACCACTGCAACCATCCCAGAACTATCCAATCATTTTTATGATTTTTTTTCATGTGCAATTAAAAAGAAGTCTATACCTTCTGTATAACATTTTTGCAAAACTTTCATCTGTTACATGAGTAATGAAGAGTCACCAACGTTTAAACTGGATCCATGAACAGTACATTTGGTTGCCTCTTGAAATTAGCAAATAGTGACGTAATTCTGACCTTTGAAAACTTTATATGCTGATTTGTGTGAGCAAGTATCTATAATGGGTCAGTAGTAAGACAAATAGGCTTTCCCTATTCATCTGAATTGAACTTACTTGTAGTGTTATCAATATAGATATGTACATTGAAGGACAGAGACTGCAATGAGATTTATTTCACTGCGAGGGAGAGGCAGTTAACTTTCACCAAGGGCTCATATGCCTCTTTAATGCCTTTTTAGGATTTGCTGCCTTTGTTCTTTTCCCCATATTTTTGCTCCAAAGCTTTCTGCAGGTTAAGATTGAGGGCATTTTTCTGGAACCATCTCCCTGATGAGATACAAAACAACAACAGAACATTTATCATTTGTCATCAAAAGTTATTGGACAAGCTACAAATTCAAGAATTTTCGACATAATTTTTTGATGCTAAAAAAAAATCCCCCGATGCTGATTCAGAATCATTTCTGGACTGAATTTTTTTTTAATTGAGCTCTACATCCTTAACTTTTTGGAGAAGCTAGAAAAGAGCCACCAGTGAAAAAGCAACAGCAAAACTGCTTTTGTAAACATTGTAGTGAAATTATGTAAGGATCACTGAAAGGGAATACTGTACCAAAATTCATATAAACTATTTTAAATCTGTTCCTAAGCACATAGTTTGAGGTTCATAAACTAGGAGATGGATGAAATTGAAATATTTAAATTATAGTAATACTGAAGATGTGTACATAATCTACTCATAACATTGACAGGAAGAGAAGCTACGCATGTAGTTCCCAGATTTCCTTACCTAGATCATCAGTCTTCCTTCCATGCCAACGTTTGGGATCCCGTACTGCCCTCTTTATTACATCAGGAGTATAAGAATCCTTCATCAAGCTTTTAGTTTCTAATGGTCCGCCTAAAGAAAGAATATTTGGATGTTGTTCACTTCTGCTATAATAATTTTTGCCCTGAATCACTGGAATCGACAGAGATCAAGGACAAACAGGAAAAAGTTAGTGATACTGTTTTGACTTTTAAACAGTGACAGGTTTTTATATCTGATGCTGACTATAATTTGGAGTTGGGTTCAAATCTTTTCTTGGGAGAAATACTGTACTTTTTGATATGAACATTTGCATATTAAGCAAAACAAACAAACAAACAAAAAACCCAAAAGGCAACTTTAGTGTTTTGAATAACAATGCTTAATGCCCCTTGCCACTGAGATAGTGACTGGCACAGGCAAAAGCCTGCAGGATACCATGTTAATAACTCTCAGACTATATTGAAGATGACAGTTTGATCCCATAAGTAGAAAAATTAAAAGCAAAACAACTCTTTATTTGTGAAAATGATTCCTCTGAAGGAAGAAGGGGTCTCTTAAATTACTAGCACCAAATCATGCTATTATTACAGGTAGCCCCCAACCTGCAACCATTCATTTAATGACTGTTCAAAGTTACAGCAGCCTCAGAAAAGTGACTTATGAACTGTAGTCACACTTATGACTGTTGTATCATCCCCACAGTCAGGTGATTGTAATTTTGGTGCTTGGTGTTTACAACTGGTTGCAATGTGTCTTGCAGTCACATAACCATGAAATGCAACCTTTTTGCCAATTTCCAACAAAAAAACACCCAATGGGAAAGTTGGATTTCCTTAGCAGCCACCTGATTTGCTTAATAACCATGTGGTTTTCTTTACAACTACCATACAATTGTCCTAAAGTTGGTTCTGACTCAATTTATGACCAAAATGACTTACAATGGGAATTATGGTCCCCAATGTGGTTGTAAGTCAAGGATTACTTGTAAGACCAAAACAGAAAACACGGAGATCTGTCTAGCTCACCTTGGAAAATGTTGGATCTCAGATTATAACCCAGTTCATAATAATCAGCATAAGGTGAAGCTGTCATAGGGTTCTCAAGAGATTTGAATGGCCAGTCACTGAGTCTTTTCTGTCCTTGGATCAGTCCAGCTTCACAAAGAGCACGCCGTGCCTGGAATATATATATATGTGTGTGTGTGTGTGTGATATGATGAAATTTAATCTCCACTTTGCATCCCAAGTTTCTTGCCATTGTCAAACATGTTTTAACATACCTAGAGGACTAGTGATAATTTCCACTCCCCAGATGGTTAAGCCAGGGGTGAAATCCAGCAGGTTCTGACAGGTTCTGGAGAATCGGTAGCAGAAATTTTGAGCAGTTCGGAGAACTGGCAAATATCACCTCTGGCTGGCCCCAGAGTGGGGTGGGAATGGAGATTTTGTAATATTCTTCCTCTGCCATGCCCACCAAGCCATGCCCACAGAACCGGTAATAAAAAAATTTGGATTTCACCACTGGGTTAAGCTCATCAAATTTGGCCAAAAGTAGGCTTTTCTTTTTTGGGATTTATGTCAAAAAGAAAAGAAAAAAGAAAAAAACCCAAAACCCTAAGTGGACGGCAGTCAATTTTAATGATTTTTTTTTCCTTTAAAAATCAAGATTTATAAAATTCAGCTTTTCTTAAATGATAAATCAGAGCTGTATGTTTGTCACTTTACTTGATATAAATGGAATACTTGGAAGACTTGCTCATTAGTGCAAAATGCTTGCATGTTGGTGGCCGAGAAATGTTTCCATCCTTTTACACTATATTGTGATCACTTTTTAAAAACTATCAATAGATTTTAGAGGACAAGGTACAGTATTACTTTTTATTTTAAAGCACTACATGACTTGGCTCTAATAGGACCCTCTTCTCCAGAGCCAGCTGGGGTTCTTATCTTCAGTGTGAAAATTTAGATTGCTGGATGCCTAGGGCTGGTACTTCTCTGTCATGGCCCTTTCCCTATTGAATAGTCACCCATGGAAATTAGGCTGTCGCAGAATTAGACATTGCTCCATAAAACTATTAAAGCCGACCTCTTAAAGCTCAATTTGAACAATTTGAACAACTCTGAAAGCTTTTGAGAGCAAACAACACTTCGTATGAATGTGATAATATGATTGCTGTGATCTGAAATGGATATGTTTTTATTGAACTGTTTTGCCTAGTTGATTGTTGTATTTATTTATTCTTTCTATTTTATTATGTATTTTTGTGCTTTTATTGTTGCAAAGTACTGTGAATTGTAAAAATTGGGTGGTATAGTTTTAACAAATATAAATCAATACTGTAAATATATGTGACATTGGCCTTGTGTCTTTTCAGTTACATAACTGAACCTTTTCAAAGGACTTATTATACATTTCTTTAAACTATATATTGCTCTTGATGTAAATGAGGTCCTGCTTTCCAACTCCCTGGTTAATTATTCAGCTAATATTTAGCATTATACTATAGTTGCATAAATTCCTTACAATATAATATCTGTTTCCTCAAAAGACAGGGCTATAAACTCAAGAGGTGTTCTTCAGCTAAGCATCACTGAAGTAACCATAATTTTCCAGGTGAAAATAAAAAAGCCTAGCACCATTTTTCTCAGCTTGATACCATTATCTATGCTGGTTGCAGGTGATGGACAACATTATGGGTATTGTATTTCAAAAGCACCTGGAAGGCTGCCCTAACTGGAGAATGCGTTTCTAAAATTAAATTTCTAAGCCGTAGATTAACAAAAAGCATGTTTTATCTAATATACAAACTACAGTGATATTATTATAAATAGAATGTAATGCATATGAATCTCAGAATTAGCCTTGCGAAGAAATATAATGTGTAAAACACAGGAACCTATATTGCTTTTTCTACAAATGCTTTCTAGTCTAACATAACAAATACCATAGGCTAATTTCATGTGAGTGATTGTTGAACTTGTAAAGGCTCAGGAGTATGAAAAGACTTTTCTGCACCATGCAGTTCTATGGGTCAGTCTGGGAGTTTCCAAAAGTAAATCCTCCAAACTGGAAACTATTTGGAAGGTTTTGAACTGCTTTCTGGATGAAACAAGCCAGGAGATGGTGGAATGGGCTGGATCATGCTCCAAATCCCTTCCAGTTCAGAGTATTTATTTTTAGAAACCTCAAGACCAGTGGTGGGATTCAGGCAATTTAACAACCGATTCTCTGCCCTAATGATTTCTTCCAACAACCAGTGTGCCAAACTGCTCAGAAAGCTAACAACCGGTTCTCCTGAAGTGGTGCGAACTGGCTGAATCCCACTACTGCTCAAGACCAGAAATCACGCCATTCCCACACAGCACGGTACAGATCCAGAAGGAAATCGGATGTTCTACAGTTGTGTCAGATTAACACATTTTACATCAGTGGTGGGATTCAAATTTTTTTACTACTGGTTCTGTGGGTGTGGCATGGTGGGCGTGGCATGGCTTGTTGGGCGTGGCAGGGGAAAGATACTGTAAAATCTCCATTCCCTCCCCACTCCAGGGGAAGGTTCTTGCAAAATCCCCATTTCCTTCTGATCAACTGGGACTTGGGAGGCAGAGAATAGATGGGGGCAGGGCTAGTCAGAGGTAGTATCTACCGGTTCTCCGAACTGCTCAAAATTTCCGCTACCACTTCTCCAGAACTGGTCAGAACCTGCTGAATATCACCTCTGTTTTACATATATGCTAACCATGTTCAGTTGCAAGAATGTCTGTACCACATTTAACTTTCTTAACTTGCTTTCTTTATATCTGCATATAACTGATAATAGCTACCGTAATTCTGACATTTACCTCTCCTCCCACCATTTTCTGCTCTTTTCTCACCCTTGCCAACAGCTGTGTGTAAATATATAATACTCCATTATCTGCACTATACAGGTAGTCCTCGACTTACAACAGTTCATTTAGTGACTGTTCAAAGTTACAACAAAAAAAATGACTTACGACCATTTTTCACAATTATAACCATTGTCTCATACCTGTGATCACATGATTTGCATTCGGATTCTTGACAACTGGTTCATGTTTATGACAGTTGCAGTGTTCCTGCGGTCATGT
Organism: Stegonotus admiraltiensis; assembly: GCA_032468215.1. Taxonomy (NCBI): domain Eukaryota; kingdom Metazoa; phylum Chordata; class Lepidosauria; order Squamata; family Colubridae; genus Stegonotus; species Stegonotus admiraltiensis. The sequence continues at coordinate 450,587 of JANHZT010007599.1, read as the reverse complement.
GATCATCTTTTGTGACCTGCTGACAAGCAAAGTCAACGGGGAAGCCAGATTCACTTAACAACCATATTACTAAGTTAACAATTGCAGTGATTCCCTTAACAAACATGGCAAGAAAAATGGGGCAAAACTCACTTAACAAATTTTTCATTTAGCAACATAAATTCTGGGCTCAATTGTGGTTGGAAGTCAAGGATTATCTGTATTCAGTGCATCTGATGGCAGCAATGGGCCACGTAAACTTGTGTGATAGTAGAGTTATTATTCTTAAGACGACCCAAGATTTGGTTTCTCCACCCGAAGTTTATGCAAGTTGAAGTTCAAAACATCTAAGGCAGGGGTGTCAAACTCAAGGCCCAGGGACTGGATCTGGCCCGTGGGGTGCTTAGATCTGGCTCGCGGGTCTGCCCTGGAAACTGCAAAGAACCAGCCTGCAGTGCCTCTGCCAGCGAAAACAGAGGTTGTGAGGGCCGCAGGCACCCCCCCCCAGCTCCTTTTCGCTGGCAGAGTGTTGCAGGAGGCCATTGCAACTGAAAACAGAGCACGCAAAGGCTGTGGGCAGCCCTCCATGCTGGCAGAGGGTTGCAGGAGACTTTCTCAGCCAAAAACGGAGTTTGGGAGCCTGTTTTCACTGTCACAGTCCTCGGGCCACCACAGGTGCCCCCAATATGAGCGATGTCGAGCTAGCCATGCCCCCCGGCCATGCCCCCCCAAGGTCAAACACAACCCTAATGCAGCTCTCAATGAAATTGAGTTTGACACCCCTGATCTAAGGGCACCAACTATGAGTGCTAGTAATGATCATGCCCTCAATTGAAATTATTTTGTTTACCTGTTCCTCCGATATCAGCTTCTCCACTACTGTGGTGCCATATTTGGCTTTGATATTGGCAGGCACCAGACTGTTTTTCTTTTCCTGAAGGGACTTCCCTTCCACTTTAACATTTTGTATACCTGAAGCCAAGGAGTCTTTGGCATTCAAAACAGTCTTGACTTCTTCAGTGTCTTCATAGCTGCTCTTTATGTTTTTTGTGGGGGAGCTGAGCAACTCAGTTCGTACAGAATGATGTAATTTGCCTGTTGATTCACCTGAATTAAAACTGATGGGTTCTGTTTTTTCTTGGACAGACTTGGCATAGTCGTGGGAACTCGCAGCCCTTCCCTTCTGGTGATTTCCAAGGCAAATTTTGCTTTCGAAGCTATCCTTTCTTCCAACACATATTTTAGGTGATTCGTGGTGAATATATTGGACAGCAGGAGCTTTGGAATTGTGGTTCTGCTTATTGTGGCTTTTTGCTGGAAAGTGCTGTGTGGAAGAAGGTGTTGGGCAGAGGAATTCATCTCTTGTTTTATCTCCTTCCAGATTCTTGGAGCTGTCCCAAGAGCTTGCACTCGAGGGAAGTGCTTTGCTGGATGGCACCCCAGCCTTGTTGTATGTGACCTGCTCCTTGTTTTTATAGCCAGGCTTTTCTGGAAGACAGAGAATAAAATATTAGGTACAGGTTCCCCTCACACATATGTGCTAGCTGTTCCTGACTCT
>JANHZT010007599.1:430580-448537 GCA_032468215.1 Stegonotus admiraltiensis | reverse complement strand
CCCCTGGCCACGGCCATCACATGCTCTTCCAAAGACAGCCGTGAGTCCAGGAGGACGCCTAAGTTGCGAGCCCTCTCCACCAATAGGGTATAATGTTATTATATACATTTATGGTAAAATCAGACTTGAATAAGATTAACATTTATTGATAAATATATTATACAACTTTGAAAGGCACACACACACACACACATGGCTAAAACAAAACTGAACAATTGACTGAAATGAAGGTGTGGAAAAAAAAGTAAAGCATTTAGACTTCTTAGCTTGAAAAAAATGTGGACAAGGCAAGAAATGATGGAGGAATAGTAAAATCATGCATGATTTTGAAAAAGTCAACTGAGTTTCTTCCCTTTTCATATTAGCACTTGAGTTCATCCACATTGATGAACATTATGGTTTCAATTGCTTCTCCTAATTTCTTGTGGGACTATTTCTTCTGCACCCTATGGATCTCTTTGGCAGTGAAGTTGACCAGACCCCCAACTCCCATATCCATTTCCCCTGTTCTTTAATGAAAAGAAGATTTATCAGACATTGAAGGTGCATTCCAGATTCTACTACACTGACATTTATGGAGGTTGTAGCACCATAGATGAAAGAAAAAACCTCCAAGCCTGCAACATGGTGATTGGTATCTTCACATGGATGGCATTATCAGTAGATAGCAGTGCACAGCAAACACACACTTGTACTGTAATATCAAGTTATAAGGTGCAAGATCAAGCCTAAAGCTTATAAAAATATCACAGTTTAAATTGGACTTGAGTCTCTCTACACACCATCTAGTCTTGGTGAAAGTATGGATTGCTATGTTTGAACTAATAATTTGAATTCAGCCATCCTCCAGATTTATGGGAATATAACTTTCAGAATTCTTGCCTGGCTATGGAAGAAATTCTGAAAATTACAATCTAGCATGTCTGGAGGTAGTGGTTGGGACAATGGTCACGCATTTTGCTTTTCCTTATAGTTTCACAAAAGATTGATCAGACATTAGCAAACAGCTCATAGAATCTAGGAATCTAAATCAATCTTTACTAAACAGTAAAGAAAATAGAAACTTCCCATCAATTATATATTTCCTACCTGCTGGATGATAGGTCACTTTGTTTACATGATATGTGGTGGCAGGCATTGGGAAGGCTGTGTCCATGGGCACCTGTTACGCCCCCGCCCCCCAAAGAAATAAAGTATGGATTATTTACATGTGAAATACTTGTAAGTTCCAGCACAAATAAGGATCTGAGAATTTGTATGCCTTGTTTAAGCCCAAATAGTAAAACCATTGTATTAATATTTAGAATCAATTAAATCTGCAATTCACTCTGAATATATTACCTGATTTTTCTATAGACATTTGAACATCAGCTTTTATTGGATACAACTATTGTGTTTTATAATTATATGTATTGCATTAAATTATGCAGTATTTTATTATACTTTTAAAAGTAGTACTATGTACTAAATACACTGAGTGCATTGTATTTTGGATTAAATAAAAGAAAAAAAACCCCACTTTAGCATTGAATCTCCTTTAAAGTCCCAGGTAAACACAGAATACAAGGGCAGGTCTTGAAAATACATCCCATAACCGGTATGCTTACTGATGCTGAACTGGAGAAAACATTGCCATAAAGTAAGTCTGACAAGCTTTCTGAAGTTGACTCCTTTTTCCAAACCGTTATGCCAAGAGTCTGGGGACAAAGGAGGAAATTGCTCCTATTATGCTGCTGCATAACCAATGCCAATATTTTCAACTTATTATTTTTCAGGGGAGGCTATGAAGAGGTATAATACAGTGGTGGGATTCAAAATTCTTTACTACCGGTTCTGTGGGCATGGCTTGGTGGACGAATCTTGCAAATTTCACAGGTTGACCTTTCCTCTCTTATAACAATTGATTATGGTTAAAATAGCCACCCTTATTCTTCAGCGTAACCAGTTCTTCCCAAATACATCAAGCCTACGGTATTTATTTGTTCCTTCTCCAGTAGTTAAAGAAAATAGATGTCTTCCAATTATGGATTTGTAGACAGGCAGTAACAGAAAACTAATCAATCAATCCTGGACCAAATAAACATTGTTCTCTCTGATGTCATAATCAGTAAGCAGAAATCACCCTATAAGCAGATAATGGACTAGAAAAAGCAATAAAGTTTAACAAATTTGATGGAACTGGAAGTAGAAGACAATGAATAAGAATATGAGATCAAATAATTACAGGAATGTCCTGTAAGAGCTGCAAGTTATTATTAGGGACTAGTGATGCCAAGTTAGCGTCAGAAGAAGCATTTCTTCATGCATTCATGAAGATTCAAGCAAGATTGTGGAAAAAATGCTAACTAGTTCTGTTGGTTGGGATTTGGATGTAGAAATAAGCCAATTGTCCTGAAAAAGACTAGGAGTATTATTAGGAAGTCAGAGGAATAATGAGTGAGGAAGACGTAAACGTCTTGCAAAGTATCTGCCAGCGCATAACATAATAGGAGTGATAGAAATCTGAAGTTGTTTGGCTATTGACTAAAAAGCTTTTCCATAAACCTCTTTTTCAAAATGATATGTATATAGAACTTGAGCTTGCTTATAAGATTTTTGAAAATGTGAGTAAGAATTAACTCTTTATTTCTACAAAGTTATATCCAACCCACCCAAATCAATTTGTCGGTCCCAGAAAGGATAAGAGTTGTATACTACATAAAATTGTATTTTATGTTCTACGGCCAGGCACTGTATAACGTTAATCAAGTTCCCATTTACACTAAATAGCAAAAACAATCTAAGCATGATACAAAAGGAATTCAGATTTAAAACAAAATATGAAAAGAGAATAGAGGATATTTTCATCTGGAGCATCTAAGAATAAAGTGGAATAACTGCTTGATAAAAATCTACTCAGAAAGGAAGGATTTTAATTCAGGAATAGAAACAGAAGTAGAATGGTGGGAAAACAGAATAGATTTAAAAAATCTTAACCACATTACAAAGGATAGATCTGCCAAATATTTAGAGTTTCATTTACAGAGGGATATGAGTGAGAAATTATAAAGTTAAGAAGATCAGGCAAGCAAGATTTAATAAGATCAAAGGATATAACAATTCCAACTCTAATATACATGATTTCTATAATTATATTGGTGATTGAAGTGGCATATAAATTCAAAAAAATTAAAAAATAAGGCACTTTAGTTGGCTACACAGAAAATGACTTACCACAATTCCTAGTCTAGTTATTACCTTCCTAATTATGACAATAAGATTGGCAAATTAACTTTACATCTCCACATCCTGACCATTTTATAATACAGACAGGAATATTACCCTTGAATTTCATTTAATATACATATAATGTGTGTATGTGTATATACACACACATACACACTGTATATTTATTTTAGACGAGGGGTGTCAAACTCGATTTCATTCAGGGTTGTGTTTGACCTTGGGGGGCTGGAGTGGGTGTGGCCAGGGTGGTCAGCTCAATGTCACTCCTGTGGTGGCCCGAGTGCTCTGTGAGAGAAAACAGGCTCCTGACAGCCTCCTGTAACCCTCTGCCAGTGAAAATGGAGTTCAGGAGAGCTGCCATTTTTGGCTGTGACAGCCTCCTGCAACCCTGTGCCAGCGAAAACAGAGCTCGCAGCCCTCCCAAGCTCAGTTTTCACTGGCAGAAGTACTGCGGGCTAGTTCATCACTGTTTCCAGAGCAACCCCATGGGCTAGATCTAAGCATCCCATGGGTCAGATCAAGCCCTTGGGCCTTGAGATTGACATCTCTGCTTTAGACAATGTTTACTGAACCAATGTAACGTATTAAACATGAGCTGAAGAACTGCATCATACACAATGTTGTGAAGGATTTTCAGGACCAACAAAATTATCCTTCATTATTTCAGTGCTGAAATTGGTGAATTTCAATTGTACTTGTTTAGATTAAGATTTAACTCATGGATCTTTGCTGAATATAGATCTTTATTACCTTCCCTTATTTCCTTGCCTCCAAATCAGCACTATAGGTACAATATTTTGTTTGCTTCCCCCTGAAGACCTGAAAAAGTTGCAAAGATAGACTTGGCCAGTCCCCATGTATTTCACCTGAGTCTCCAGTTTGTTGACAATTCTTGGGCAGGAAGATATGTGGCAGCTGTCCCGTTGAAGCAGGTTGCTGCCAATTTCCTCCAGCTGTTGTAGATACTGGAGCACAGGACTGATTTCCTCTGACTGCTGGATTGCAGTATCAATCTCTGCCTCAGACTTTGGTGGTTGTTGGTACAAGACAGTAAATTCTTCAGGATGTTGTAGGTATCGGAGCACAGGGCTAATCTCCTCAGGGTCATGTCCATAATGGAGGAAGGGGCTAGCCATCTCTGGTGTCTGCTGGTACTCAAGTAAGGGACTAATTTCCACAAGCCCCTTCTGACCCTGAAACAAGCCACTGGTCTTTTTAGGCTCATACAGATGCCTGGCCAGGTTTACAAAACCTCTGGCTGGGAAAAGCACAATTATGATGATAAATGAGCTATATACATGCCAGGCATGTCCCAGAGTTGCCAACCAAATGTGGCTCCAAATCAGTTGCCAGAGGTAGCCAAAGAGAGCCCCACATGCCTGCCACATGTGGCCTGGACTGGCAGCAAGAGCACAGCAAGGCTTACTGTTATGACCTGGGCCTAAAAACCAAGTGTCTTTGTGTAGGTCATAGGGCATCAGCACCTTCGTGTATAACTGCCTGGCTGGGAGGGGTTACTTTTTCTCTAAGATGCACAAAGTTAAGACCTCCTCACAAACATGTATCTCACCTCTGCTGCCATGGTCTCAACTGAGGTGCCAGTGGAGTTCTCATGAATCAAGCAGGTCCTTGCCAAGTCCAGGGAGACAAAGAAGTGGAACTATGTGTAATTACCAAGGATGGTTGCTAAGAAACACATTCCCATCTGTGAGCTAGAGTTGCTATGGGGACTCAAGTAAACAGAGTACTCTTCTTAGAGAGATGCTCAGTAGTGAAGTTTGCCTATCAAAAGGGTTGGAGCTTTGGTTTCCCATTTACTGTCATAATATAAGAATGGTCATTTAAAAAAAATAGTGTTTTGAATATTAAATTTCATACCAATATATTTCTCAGACAGGGAACATTTCACTTACATAGTTTTGAGGAGAACTTAACTCAATGACTACACAGACATAATTATTGACGGCAATCTAAAAGTGGCTTTCTGAGTTTTTTCTAGAATGTTTCTTTTTATTTCCTGGTATAGCTTACTGTCCTAAAAAGACTGAGATTGGCTATGGCAACAATTTTCAAATATTTGAAAGGATTTTTCACAAAGAGCTTTTTTCCTTTATTCATGGTCCTGACTGCCATCTGTAAAGCCCTTCATGGCACAGGGCTGGTTTATTTGCAAAACAATCTATTTCTGATTTTTTTTCTGATTACATGAGATCCAATAGGAAGTTTTGGATCCCTTCTATGAAATTACCAGTTGGTGGGACAAGGGGCAAGCCTACTCTATTATGTATTTGGAACAGCATACTCCCAAGATTCAGATAATCCCAACTTTATTGGTCTACCAAAGACCTTGAAACTTGGTTCTTTCTCCGTGCATTGGACCCGGATGTTTCATAAGTCTCTCTCGCAATGATTTAGGACCATGAATGATTGTGGTTTGACCTCAATTATACTATATTTTTCTTGTTTTTAATCTTATTTGTAATTATTCTCTGTTTTAACATTCTATTGTAAGTATAAGAATGGAAGGCATATTAATACATTTTTTTAAAAAATAACCAAGTGACAGTGAGCAAAATTGGTACATGTAGTACAGCTTTATGCAAGGCAGGGGGCATAACTCCATTTTTGCTCTTCAGCAGGTTACGGAGATATGGTTGAATAGAATGAAAAAGTGAACAGCTATCTGATATATATGTGTGTGTGTGTGTGTGTGTATGTATGTATGTATGTATGTATGTATGTATGTATGTATGTATGTATTTTTCTTCTGCCGGGTATTTTCCTACGTAAACCAAGTTTCTCAAATTGCAGCCATAGCTCAGTGAAATCACATCCACCATCCTGGGCTTCTGCAAACAGCAAGCATGCATTTTGCTGCCTATTGGGAGACTAATATATAATATATATACTGCTTCCCTTTCGCCTTTCAGCTCCAATCTACACACACACACACACACACACACACACACACACACACGTACGTAGTGTAAATGATGAACAATTGGAGGGAGATGAATCTGTGTATCTTGACAGAAAGTTTATTATACATGGGGTAATGGATGGAGAATATGTAAATGCTGGTTGAAAGGGAGATACGGTATGTGGTTTGTTACAAGGGATTAATGTCTAAGGAAGCCCAAATGGTTGCAGATAAGAATATGCATCTGCTGATTTTGTTACAGGGAAGTGAAAATTGGATATATGGTGGAGAAACAGATATATCTCTTAATCTCACTTCCAAGATGAGTGACAATGTATTTGGATTTTATACAACTCACATTTTCCTGGTGGGACTGGAAAAGGGAAGAGAAAACTATTTTAAAACTGATATACCTAATGTTATCATATACCATATATACCTATGTTATCACACTCATGGACCATAGGCCCAGTGAGGATGTCATGTAAACCAAGGAGAAAATTGGGATTGTCAAATATAATAATTCCATAGCAAACTGAAGTGGAGACAGGGCCTATAAAGGATTGTATACAAGCACAGCTAACTAACTAGCATTTCAGTAGCCAGTCCTGCAGGTCTTCTTCTAGGGTGCTCCATTTGCATACACACAAAGTTTGCTTTTATCCTTTTTCCAGGTTAGTCAATAGTCTATCCTCAAAATAATTCTTAATCCTCTTTACACTATTGTTGCTCATTAGACTTTTCCTAGTATATGTACTAGGTACATACGTACTTTAGTATATGTACTTTCAAAACTCTTGTGTTTCATCAGGAATGTGAAAAGTGCTATTTTGGTGGCAAAGACGTCATTCCCAAATATTGAAAACTAAAGGAATGATGAATATATGGGAATAAAGGTGGCTTTGATTTATAAATATGAAGATTCACATTATAACGTTTGATAGTTTGATACAGATTTCTTGCGTTGTATGTACACATGGTAGAATCATCAGTGAACTGGTTTCCCTCGGTTTTGTACATTTGAAGACTGAATATAGCTGCTTACATTGTAACAAGGTACATACCTGGAGCCTGGCCTCATCATAATAATTAAGTAGTTAAGGCACAATGATTTCTAAAATAACAACTTCTGTGCCAGAGTGCATGGACAAGCTCCCTTAACCTATAGCACAGGGGTGAAATCCAGTAGGTTCTGACAGGTTCTGCAGAACCAGTAGCAGAAAATTTGAGTAGTTCGGAGAACTGGCAAATACTACCTCTGGCTGGCCCCAGAGTGGGGTGGAATGGAGATTTTGAAATATCCTTCCCCTGGAGTGGGGTGGGAATGGAGATTTTGTAGTATCCTTCCCCTGCCACACTCATCAAGCCACGCCCACAGAACTGGTAGTAAAAAAAATGGATTTCACCACTGCTATAATGTGCAAAGCAACTTTGAAAATGTCTGCCTCAAAACTCCTGGATATATCTTTAAAGCCTAAATGACAGAGCCTAAAATACATCAAGCATCATAACCTTCTGCCTGAACGTATCTCTCAGAAGAGGATTCTTTGCACCTTGCCATTGTTGTAAATTCAGTGTGTGAATTCACAGGAAACAACCTTCTTTGAAACAGTACCAAGGTTACTTGGAATTGGGGATTCAATTTCATGAAATCTGCTGGTCCTTTCCCTAATAATACTTCAGCCCATTAAAATGATTTGTTTCAGTGAGTTAATGGTCTTGATTGAGTTTTATATGCAGTTTCTAAAACTATTAAAACATAACATTGTTGTGTTAGAAGAAATATCCTTCTGGGTTCAGCTCCAAGTGGGGAAAAACACTGGAAACATGGAGACTGCTTGGAAAAATGGTTTAATGGTGGACAGGATCACATGGTTTGAGTTCCTGAACAGAAAAGGGCAGAGATGCTGCGAGTCCCCAGGTTTTATGCCCTCTCTGGGCTTTGAATTTCCTGGGGCACAGGAAGAGTATCCTGATTGTCAGACTCCCAGGGGGTGGGGGTCTTAGCTAGACTTGCTGGCTGATGTAATCTTCCCAGGTACCATGTGGTGAGTTTCTGTTGCTAGATGAGTCCTATTGTGTTGCAGATGATGGTCATTGACAAAGGAGAGAGGGAATTGGGTTTACAAAGAGTGGGGAGAGGCAGGAAGGTGGGAGCTGCTCTGTCTTTAAAACATGTTTCTCCATTTCTCATCCAGAGAAATATATTCTGCCTTTTTAATATTTCCTAAAATATTTCATTCTTCTAGGAGAGGGGTGGGTGCTAACTTCCTACAGTTGTTCTACTTATGTCAACATAAGGTTCAAGTTATTCTTTAGTTTTTGCTAGCTTTCCACAACTTGGCAACTTCCAGATATGACTAATTCCTATTATTGACCACTATTATGCTGTTACATAGATAAACTAGGGATTGTAATCTGCATGTATTACATTTCAAGGGCAGCAGCAGGATGCTGAACGTAATGGCAAGTCATGATATAAATATTAACACTTATAATAACGGTGGATAGTTTCTCTTCTGTTATCAGCTGTGGACAATAAAAAAGGACACAGAATTGAAAAAGGTTATTGACCCAAGATTCAATTTTATTTAATTACCAGTTTGCAAAAGCAAGCAGCAACCATGGATTAGAAAATCATAAAATTATAAAAAATAGGAATTTATTTTCCTATTTTTTCATTATGCTTAGCATTAGGAACTATGCTTCACAGAAAATTGAGTTATTATGCCTTATGACGATTCCATTCAGACATTTTATACTCAGGTGGGGCACGACGAAACCACTCGGACCAGGATCCATCATAGATGGCCACATCTGGTTTACCACAGAGATATGCTCCCAAGGCAATTTGGCAGGCTGTAATCCCCTTGCGGCATGTGGCAATCAATGGCTTTGAAAGATCCACTTTCTTCTCCTGGAACATGCTGTGGATTTCTTCTTGGGGTTTCTCAAAACCTTCCTCAGTCAAGAAGTTGAAGAAAGGAATGTTTATGGTACCTGGAATGTGACCTGGTTCTATCCCTGGAATAAGAGAAAAAGTCATTAAAAGTACTTCCTTAACTATTATGGTTAAATTCAATTCAATTTTATTATAGTCCTAAAGCCAGATGCAAACAAAATATTGAATAAAAGAAGTATTATATCCTTCTACATATATGTATATATGCATAAGAGAAAAACAATAAGTATAACAGAGTCTAAAATAATTAAGAACATGGTTACTAAAATAAATGCAAATAAAATAGTATTATAAAAAGTTCTAATCCTAAGTAATGGTAGGGCATATAAATGGTAGCGCATAATTGGGGTACAAATGGTAGCACAGAACTGGGATTGTGGTCAAATGATTTGAAATTATCAATTATTACTAATACAAATAGGTTGAATAAAAGGTAAGAGATAATGTTGGTTATATAGGTGATCGTTAAATATAAAATCAAACAGCTTTACAAACATCTGTTTCTAATAAATCACAACTCCAGAATTTACTGCATTTAAATATAGATCAAAATAACTGCCGATTTTTGCAAAAGATGGCTGAGAACTGCCTTTAAATATATATATTTAATATATAAAAAATCCACAAAAGTTAAAAAAAAAGCCAGATTTAAAGAATGCTCAGTCTTGTGTTTATTAATGAAATGAAATGCAATATCCCAATTACAATTACTTCATAATCACTTCCATAATTTAACCTTAATGGATGAGATGAAACAATACACATTGACATCTGGGGTATCAGCAAATTAAAATAGACTGGGATTGGACAACCTTCAGTCAGAAGATCATAGTTCAGTGCTCAAGACATGAAACAGTCAGGAAGAAAATAGCAGACACAGTATTTGGGTACTAGATGGTTTCTGCCCATTTCACCAAATCTGGCAGAATGGGCAATGCACAGTGTCCTTTCTATTAAATAATGTAATTTAGATGACACTAGGCATGCTTTAGGGCAGTGGTAAGCTGTCCTAGGAATTCTGGGAGTGGTAAGCTAAGCTGTCTTAGGAATTCTGGGAGTTGAAGTCCACAGGGTGTGAAAGATCCAAGTTTGTCTACCACTGCTTTAGGGGATACTGTGGCTCAGTGGCTAAGACGCTGAGCTTGTTGATCGAAAGGTCAGCAGTTCAGTGGTTCAAATCCCTAGTGCAGTGTAATGGGGTGAGCTCCCGTTACTTGTCCCAGCTTCTGCTAACCTAGCAGTTCGAAAGCATGTAAAAAATGCAAGTAGAAAAATATGGACCACCTTTTGTGGGAAGGTAACTGTGTTCCTGCACCTTTGGTGTTTAGTCATGCCAGCCACATGATCACGGAGACGTCTTCGGACAGTGCTGGCTCTTCGGCTTTGAAACGGAGATGAGAACTGCCCCCTAGAGTCAGGAATGACTAGCACATATGTGCAAGGGAAACCTTTAACCTAGGCATGCTTTCTTGATTCTGGAATCTAGCCTACAATCTTCCCCAAGATTTGGAGAGGCCTGACCTGTTAGCCAGAGGTGGGTTTCACATTATGTTACTATTGGTTCACCCTGCACACACACGCTCGCTTCATGCATGCATGCATGTGCCGGTTCATGCACACACCTGCCTTCCTTGCATGTGCCCAGCCTCAAAAAAGTGCCTAAATAGGATGGCATAGAGCCGGGGCATGTGGGCCCACCCATGATTTCCGCTACCGGGTTGGGGGAACTGATCTGAACCGGCTGAATATCACCCCTGCTGTTAGCCTTTCAAATACCTTGAAAAGCTGTCTTTTCTCTCAGGCATTGGGGCCAAGGTTAGATAAGCCTGGTATGTATGCTTTAGGACGTGCATTATATTATATTATATTGTATTAGTTTTATTTTGCTGTATTTTTGTTATATGCTGCCCAAAGTCACTAGGATGAAACTGATAGCTTTTTAAACAGTAAAGAAATATGCAATGAATAAATACCGTGTTTCCCTGAAAATAAGACCTTGTCTTATATTTTTTGAACTTTGAAATAAGTGCTTGGCCTTATTTTCGGGGAGGTCTTATTATTTTGGCGTGCGTGGAGCAAGATGGGGCTCCTCTTGCCATCTTACCTGATTTCCGGCTCTGCATTTAAATATTTTAGGGGAGGGCTTATTTTTGGGAGGGAGGTTTATTTTAGCGCGTGCACACAAAAGCCCGACTGGGCTTATTATCAGGAGATGTCTTATTTTTAGGGAAACAGGGTATGTCACAATCTAGCACTTTATGATAGCAATGAAGAGCTTAGGAAAAAAATATTCAGATGCTGTGGCATGCCTATAGCTATAAAGATCATAATTGTATAGGCAGTGGCTTTTCCCTTTGATACTCTATGGAAATGAACATTGGACTCTGAAGAAGAAAAACACTCTTGGTGTTGGGAAAAAATAAATGGATCATATAACAAATTAATCCAGAGTTCTTACCTAAAGCATAAATCATCAGGCTCAAATTACCATATTTTGAACTTATCTAGTTATTTATTTATATTCAGTGTTTCTAGACCATCCATTTCCCTCAAGGAAATTATGCAAGCATATTATATAAAAGAGCTGGCTCCTTTGAGAAACCAAAATGATGGGAAAAGTAGAAGTAAACACAAGTGAGCAACCAGCAACATAGCAGATGGATCTGATTATAACAGTAAGAGTATGCCATTGGAAGACATAAAGATTACGTTGTGGACATGACATCCTGGAGATATATCTCTAGGGTCACTAAGAGTCAACCCCAAGTTGATGACATGTAATCAGATTCAACCTTGCTGAACTGTCTCTGAAATCATTATCTGATTGTCACAAATTGCATTGTTGGGTTGGCATAAAGAAAATGAATTGCTGAAGGAACTGATATCTTGAATACTTTGTTGTCTCTAACCAAATATTATGACCTATGATATACCCATGACCTAAGTGATAAGACTTCAAATTTTGACTTACAGCATGTTTGAAGTGCTTCCCAATAAATGATGAGCTGCAAGCTAATTGTCTACCTGACCATTTTATGTAATCCCTGGTGTAACAGTACTATTAGAATGTGGAAAGAAGACAAATTGGAAAAGGAAGACAATTGCAGAAACCAGAATCTTGTTTAATTGGAACTTATGGATAGCCAATTAGAAGAGACTCATGGAATATTGATTTTTTTTTAATATGGTAATTCCAGCGAGATTATTAGATACAGAAAGATGGATACTTCTGAAATTCCCACAATGGAGAAGTGGCAGGTAAAGATTATTGAATTGGTGGAAATGGCAAAATTGACCTATCTGATCAGAGGATAATGCGACAAATGCTTTGATCCAAGGACCTGCAATCTCTTTTGGACTTTTTGCTAAAAATGGAAAAAAATAAACTCCTGATTGCAGATTGAAATGGTTTGAATATGGGAAGAAGCAAATTAGGATGCTATTTTAATGAGGCAAGAATGAGGAAAAGGTTGTAACTGCTATATGGAAGACTGCAAATCATTTCTTTATATATCTTTCCTTTTTTCCTATTTGTAGATCTCTTTATACTCCTTACTACATTACTCTCATTATTTCACATTTTCTTTTTTTTTCTTTTCTTCACTCTTTATATTAATCATGCTTATCTTTTATTTGTGTGAGAAATGTTCAATAAAAATTGAACTTAAAAAATTAAAAGGAAGACAACTTCAGTGGGATTTTAAAACTTACTGAGCATATTTGAGAAATAATGTTACTTGCCACCAAACTTAACAAAGCCAGATGGCTGCAACCAAGCATAGGTGGTCACCTTTGCAGATGAAGCTTTGCTTCTGCTATCACAACATGGCACTATAGCAACCCTGCTGTATGAGTGCATAATAGTGTGACCCTACAAAAAACCAAAAGTGCATGTGGCACTTAAGTACCTCTCTCCCCAGAGTGAAAAGGGTTAAGCTCAGGGGTGAAATCCAGCAGTTTCTGGAGAACTTGTAGCAGAAATTTTGAGTAGTTTGGAGAACTGGCAAATACCACCTCTGGCTGCCCCGAGTGGGGAGGGAATGGGGATTTTGCAGTATCCTTCCCCTGGAGTGGGGTGGGAATGGAGATTTTGCAGTATCCTTCCCGTGCCACGCCCACCAAGCCACACCACACCCACCAAGCCACACCCACAGAACCGGTAGCAAAAAAAATTGAATTTCACCACTGGTTGAGCTAAATGGTGAACATGCATAAATTTCTGGTGGAAATACAATACACATCTCAATTGATCTGCCATTCCAGATGGACATTTTCATCTCATTAGATTCTGGATCTGTTTTTCTGTGCCCCATAGGAACTGGCTCAAGACTCATTATTTTTCTTAGACACCATTTCAGGATCACAGAGCTAAAAATATTCAATTGAGAATATTTTTTTATTTTAGCTTCTCCCTTTAAAACATTTTATAAATGTTATATACCGTTGCTTTTTGAAGCAAATAAGCAAACCACGATTTAAAGAATAACCACCTTAATTCATTGCCCTTTGTTGGATGGCTTTGTGTATGTTTTATACTGAGTGACTGGATCCTGTCTTGTTTCAACTTGTGCTTTTATCTTGTTCTTTGTGATATTATGAACTGCTCACATATTTGGATTGGGCAGTGCCCAAACAGAATAATAATAATAAAAAAATGCTGACTCCTCTTTATCCCTAGCCATTGTATATGTGAGAGATGGCAGCTGTAGTCAGGGACCTGATGAAGATGTGTTATATTGTGTCACCACATCAGTGATTAAACTAAACCATAGTGTTTTTTTCTACGTATCATCATCTGATAACTCACATCAAATAAGGGGTGATTATTATGTTTCTTTGTTTCCCATAAAATCTTGAAATCCCATCAGAGAACTAATCTGAAGAAAGAAGAATTTCAGTTTGGAAATGCAGGTAATTCTTGACTTACAACCATAATTGAGCCCAACATTTCTGTTGCTAAGCAAGACATTTGTTAAGTGAGTTTTGTTCCATTTTAAGACCTTTCTTGACACAGGTGTTAAGTGAATCACTATACATGTTAGTAATATGGTTGTTAAGTGAGTCTGGCTTCCCTACTGTTGCCTATTAGAAGGTCACAAAAGATCACATGACCCCGGGACATTGCAACCATCATAAATACAGTACGAGTCAGTTGCCAAGCATCTGAATTTTTATCATACAACCATGGGGATGCTGCAACAGTCATAAGTGTGAAAAATGGTCATAAGTCATTTTTTTACAGTGCTGTTGTAACTTCGGATGGTCACAAAATGAACTGTTGTAACCCAAGGACTACCTGAAGTGAGAGGTATTTGCGTACACACTTTTAGGCAAATCTCTCTATTTTAATGGTCTATGGCAGTGGTTCTCAACCTGTGGGTCGGGACCCCTTTGGGGGTCGAATGACCCTTTCACAGGGGTCGCCTAAGACCATTGGAAAACACATATTTAGGAATAATTTTATGGTCGGGGGTCACCACAACATGAGGAACTATATTAAAGGGTCGCGGCATTAGGAAGGTTGAGAACCACTGGTCTATGGGAAAGAAAGTATTATTTTCAATTTACAAATATGGGCATCTTACACCCTCTCTTACATTCATTGTAAGAATGGACATAAGGGAAAACAACACTTTTCCAATAATTGCAGGAAATAAAAAAGATTATGCAATGGAATAGTTAGCCATGGCTCTTCTAAGCTGACTTGGAAGAGTTTCTACAAACGGTTTTAAAACTTCCTTCTGCGATTGTGTTCTTTCTGTTGGATCTTCCATGAATACAACAAACTAGTTCACTCAGATAACTGCTATGCAAAGCTTAATGGATTCTTAGCTACTTCACCAGAACTCTCAAGGACAATTCCTGCCTAACAACAATATCTTGTTGCACTCCTATCAGGCAGGTGAATACACAATCCTCTCAGAGCTATTTTACAGAAAGCGGTGAAATTCCTTTCTGCCAGTTTTATGCTAATACATTCCTGAAGGTTCAGTGTCCACCACTTGTGTGCGTCAGCACTTGTCTTGCCCTAGAAACCAGTGCTGCCAGACAGAGGTTCCCTGGGAAAATCTCAAACTAGAAACAATGTTGTGAAGGTTGTCATATTAGACATCAGGTTTGCTTCAGCCCAACCATTCCATAATGAGTCTGACTACGTGACTTAGAGGCCAGTTACTTTCCAAAGAAACTTTGGATCTAGCTTACATTATGGGGATTGGTCTAATTGTGTAATGTTTGCAAAATTATCTTGTGTCTATATCACAGTCTTCTGATATTTGGTGTATCCTTCCCACTCTCTTTGTCTGGACCCTCTTAATGTCTGCATTTAGGGATCTAGCCGCCCATTTTTCATATCTAGTTTTTACTTAAAATACTTATGAGTCCCTTGATCCTAAATACTGAAACAAGGATAACAGAGCAATAATACTGAAATAAGGCACAGAAGCTATTAAGATATAGTACAATTTGCACCCCTGTCCGTTTCTTTACAGAAAAATACTTATTGGAAAAACAGTCCAACAGATGAAAAAGCAATTGATCGGTGAGATTTTTATGCTGACAGATCCTGGACTCGTTGGGCATGGTCACCTGGAAAATCATTAACTTGGGAGTTGATCGATCAGGGTTTTGCTCCAGAAGGCTGTAATTCTTCTCTGACACATGCACGTGTACATATCTTTCAACAATCTCCATGGCTGTGACTCCTGCCCTTTGTCCAGGGGCTCAAAGTTTTTACCTCAACATTCTCTTATACATTATTGGGATGGGGAAGACCATATAATAAAATGAAAAATGTATTGGATGTTTTGTGTAATTGTTGGGAGGATTGATTTTTAGGCAAAGACTAATCAAACAGACTCCATTTAGTCTAAAAAAAAGAGAACATTTTGGAAAGAGAAACAGACATACCAAGTTACTGGAGATCTATTTTGAACAGGGGCCTCAGTTTCTGGGGCAGTGTGTCTGGAAAATTGGAACACCCACAAGTGTTGATAGCAGATCCTACTGGTATGGAATCCCAAACAAACAAACATAAATGGATCCTCTCTGTGTGTGCATGTTTGTGTATGCATGTGTAGGTATATTTCTTACCACATGAGAAAAAGGAAAACACCAGGAAAATAGTAAAAGGTCTCCCAATGGATGAATTCTTAGATACCCCTATTTTTCTACTTTATCTACATGTACCAGTTTTGGAGACCTACGGATTTCTTCTTAGGCACAACAATATCAAACTGTTATGAAAGTGTATTTAGAAAGTGTTCCACTCTGTTTAGTGGAGGTTGCTCACAAATAAGTAAACTTGAAGTATGCAAGAGGGATGTAAGGACCGAAATATCACTAGCAGGTAAAGAATATGGAAAGTGGGCCAATTATCTCAGGGTACATTCCTACCTTCCTTTCCTGGTTCAGGTTCTGTTCCTCGGAATCGCCCTTCAGATCTAGCATCTACTACCTGAAACCGCTTGGATTCCATGTTCTCCATCATCTCCTCATAGGTCTTCAGGAGAGACCTGTTAAGACTGGCTTTAAAGGCAGATCGCTCTGGCCGGGTGATCTCTGATGTTACTGGGTGGCCTTCCTTCAGCCAGTTTTTAAATCCCCCATTCAGCACTGAAACAGTACGATGCCCAAAGACTCGGAACATCCACCATGCACGCGGTGCGTAGAAGGTGCCCAGGTTGTCTCCATCATACACAACTACATGTGTATCATTCCCAATGCCCAAGTGGCCAACGTAATCAGCAAAATGTTTCTCACTGGGCAGCATAAGCTCGTAAGGCGATGACTTGTCTTTGCATTCTTCAATATCAAAAAAAGAGGCTCCAGGAACGTGCTGTTCTTGGAATTCTTTCTGGGCATTTCTTGTTCCAGGTTCATACCAGGAAGCATCCAGCACCCTCAATTCAGGACCAATCTTTTTGGCTCGGACAGCTTCTGCTAGCCATTTGGTGGAGACCAAACCTCTGTATAAAGCTTGCTGCACCATGTTAAGGAAAGCTTTCTTGATGGGTGAACTCAAAAGTGAAAAATGGTACGTACAGAAAAGGGAGGTACTCCGTCCAGGCTCCAATGTCCCTACCAATCAACTAAGAAAGGGCGGAGAAAGAAACCCTAGCCAATTCATTTCTATTCAAGTCTGCACTTTGGACTGGCACAGGCATATTCACAATCAGCTGCAAAATCACTCCCTCCCTCTAGTGACTTCTAGACGAGAAACTGAAGTAATTGTTCAGACAAAACTTCCAGGGCTTTTTGTAAGAATTCCCTCCCGTTCTTGCACAAGAACTAGAGGGTGAAAACATCAGCCAGCTTTTCGGGACCTGCTGTAACAAGAAATGGATTAGTGTTCATAGTCAGTGACAGTGCAAAAGTAAACTGACTCAGTCAGAAGTGGGGCAAAGGGCAAACCTGAAAGAGGAAACCAGCACTGAGACACTCAGTAAGGTCAAGAATGTGGGGTCCCAAAGAGCAAAGTGTAGAAGAGGAAACACTGTAAGAAAAGCTGGTATGCTGACCCCAAGCATCCAGCTACTGTTTCCTAATATATCCAGCTTTGCAATTGCAGCAATGTGATTACATAGAAATGGTAGATATAGCAAGCCTGCATTATTCACAATGTACATTTTTCAACAGTTTGTTTGGTTAAGAGGGGCCCAAATGTTCAGAGGAAGAGTTAGCAAGATACTGTAGAGTCCTAAAGTTTGCAAGTTCTGCAGTAAAATCTGTAATTCCCACATTCCTGAACATGCTTAGGAAGAGGTAGCCTAAGTGGTAGTACAGTGGACTAAAACACTGTTATTAACATCTGCTGCTTGCAATTACTGCAAGTTTAAATCTCACCAGGCT
>JANHZT010007599.1:385529-402031 GCA_032468215.1 Stegonotus admiraltiensis | reverse complement strand
GGGAGTTGAAGTCCACAGGGTGTGAAAAAGCCAAGTTTGCCTACCACTGGCCTATGGAATGAAGGGAAAGGAAAAACTCCCTTTAGAATGTCATGTCTTTGCTGTAAAAAAAATAACAACCCTTCATTGTAAATCTAATTTCCTGTTCCTATTCTCCCACCTAATAACCTTGAAGACTACAAAGTTGAATTTGATATTCCCAAGAAAACCAGGTTTTGGATTAGATTACCAGCAGCAATCCAGTACTGATTTAGGTATTCTTAAAACTGTTGATTTAATCTGTAATCAGAATAGAGAATCTAGTAATCAGTTTTACCATTCAAGGTTTTCTAATACTGTCTGGCTCATTCTATAGCAGGGCTGTCAAACTCGTAGCCCATGGGCTAGATGCGTCACGCGCTGGCCAAGCCCATGCCCAGTTTAGCAAAGGGGAAACCAGTCCCGATACGTCACCACGGGTTTGACACCCCTGTTCTATAGGAAGAATACTATTGTTGGTCTTTTGTATAAGGGTACCCATATTTACCCTCTTCTGTGTATAAATTCTTTTGCTGTTGAGCAACATTGGCCTTTTCCAAGGATTATGGGCTTGACACGTAGATGAGCTTTGTCTTTTGTTGTAAAGGAAGGATCAAGGCATCTCTAAGGCCTAACTCACAAAGCGCTCCTTTCGGTGATCATCTGCAAAAGGAGGTTTTAGCAGAAAAGGTTTCTTAATCTTTTGTCTCTGCAGGAATGTCTTGGCTCTCTGCTGTGGCCTGAAGGTCAGATAGTCTTTGAGACCACTGGTGCTCTGTATTCACCTGATTCCCCCCGCCCCCCAGCTGCTTTTCTAGATACTACTTTTAGCTTTTCTCATGCATCCTGTTCATTTGTTTTGTCCTCCCTTCTCCCATTTCCTGCCCTTGTTCCTCCTTGCCGGTTTTTTTTAAAAGCTGTTACAAACCAGATGTCTCAGGATATGATGCTAATGATGATCAACGTCTCTCTCTCTTTTTAAAGTTAACTTTTAAATCTTTATTTTTGTACTGTTATTTAAAAAAAAAACCCACAATGGGGTGGGTTGTTAAAATAAGATGAAATATTGTATTTTCCAGTTTCTAAGCAGCACCCTCTAATTGCTGTATGTTCTGCTATTTGGCAAAATACTGGATTACTTTTCTTACCCTTGTGTTATTGTTGGGAGACGTGGCATGCACTTTCAGGAACTAATTTCTTCATGGCCCCCAGAATGGACTTTTCATGCTGTCACAGCTTCCCCTGCTGGGGAGAACAAAGTAAAACAGACAGAACTTCCTTCTAGCCATGCATGTTTCAGGATTGCTCAGTGTGGGAATAGACGAGTTTCTGGAAAGGACCTCAGGAGCTTTTAACAATGAATGTCCTGCAATCCCTGTTGCCCTTTGTGGACAACTATCTCCATTAAATGAGTTCTAACATTTTGGCATGCAGGAATACCCTTGCAGTGTGAAAGAGAGGAAGCATGAAGAGATGCAGTACCTCCATCTTTTGCTCTTTGCATTGCATATCGTGTTTTTCGAGAGTTCCATTTTTAGCTGCAAAGGGCAGCATAAGACGTTGTGTAAGAAAATACACCCCTTTTTGTAGAAAGAAACCAGCTGGAGTGTTTCTCCTTTGGTAGATAGGCTTCTAGATGGAGAGCTTGGCTCGTGTTCAAATAACAATTCTTCCTTGGGAGGAGATCCAATAATAAACCTTATGCCTTTAGACTGAGAAGGAGAGTGTTGTCCTTCTTGAACAAGATTTTATTATTCCTGAAAGCACATCACTAAGCAGATCACATTGGCTTGGTGTGAACTGCACCAGATTTTACCGAAAAACAGCAGTGTCTGAGGGGAAAGTCAAGAGAGGCATTGGAGGGTTGGGCAGTGTGTGTGTGTATGTGTGCAATCTTTCGATGCACTTTTGTACGCATGTGACATCATCATATGTACCAAAGGGTAGACTTTGCAGTGCAGTTTGACTCCCCCCCCCCCCCATCGGATGAAAACAAGCTACGGTTTGTTGCTGCTGAAACGTGCCCCATGAAGATCTAAAAGCAAGCAAACTGCAACATGACAAATATTTCATTTTCCTTCCAAAATCTCCTGTTGCCGGAGCAATTTTTCCAGCCACCGGTTTCCCAGGCCTTTTATTAATTCGTTAGCTTTTCCAGATTTGCCATCTGGTAAGCAGAGCAAGGGAGTGGGTGGCAGGAACTCCCAAGAGAACAGCCTAGAGAAGAGGGGCTGGTGTTGTTTTCTTTATACGTGTACCATTCCATGGAAGACCTGCCCAAAAGAAAGCATGTCCATGCGGGCAGCTTTAAAGATATACAAATGTTCTCTAGCATGCAACTAGCCAGACCACGAGGGAGAAGAAAACGGATTTGATTCAGCAATAACGTTGGTTTGATTTTTACTGGTCAATCAATTTCACTTCTATTTATCTTGCAGTTGCCATCTGTATGGCTGTTTGGAGATACCTTTTTTTTTTTAAAGAAATATCCTTATGGAATAGACATTAGGAGCAAAAAAAATATAGTGGGGAGATGGAGTTATGCGTTCTCTAATTCTTCCCCTTCCAACCTATTGTATGATTCTTTTAAATTTCTATGGTATTGGGGATGGTTCCCAGATGCACAACTGTAACTGCAATTAGCCAAATACTTTTCTTACTCACATTTTCTCCATCCCAAAAGGTCAGGCTGAAGGGAAGCACATAAATTCTTCCCTATAGCCTTTCTTTCTCATGATACTTGAGGAGGGTTAGTAACAATACTCTAATGGATGAGCATCTGCCCTTTGATACACTTGAATGCATGTGTTTCTGCATGCACACGCAGCCACCTAAGTATGTGTTTCATTTCAGTGCTCCAGGAAATATCAGCCATTTATGTAAATCAACAGGACAAATATTACTTCTAATATAAAGCCACACGTTTACTACAAAGATATCCATAATTCTGTTAATTGAGACAGCAATTTTTAAATTGTGTCCAAGGATGCTGTGTAAAAACTCTTGAATAAATTTCACTATCTCATTACTATGTCTCATGTTCTCGTGCCCTTAGAGAATATGTACTCATCAGAATGTACATAGGAAACACATGCTTCCGTAATGGCATTTGACTCCACGAACACATTTATTTTGCTGGACAGATAACAGGATTCTAGAAGAAGGAGGAGAACAACTAAAAGGTTGAAACCCAAGCAAATGGAGATTTGGCCTGCTTCTCCTCGGTGCCAATCGGGCCTTTTCCCAGCAGGAACTACAGCTAGTTGGGGCTGAAGTTGTAGATCTTGAGAGCTATTTTATGTTAAGGTGGTCTCAGATTAGGATGCTGCTTTCAGATCTTAACATTTCATTTTCCAGTGCTATAAAGAGCAAGGAGATCTAATTTTCCAGCTTCTTATATTCAAGAGAAAGTATGAATTCATGAAATTTATTTTCCTTGAATGTAACTGTTCATTCATACGGCTCAGAAACTTTAGGTTGTGTTCAGGAAACATACTAAATGAAATGTGTTTTGCAAATATAGTTAATAACTATCTGGAATTTATTTACTAAACCATATTTCATTTAAGGAAACCATGACTTCGTATGGTATGCAATCTCAGCTATAATTTTATTAAGGACACTGGAATTTAAACCCTTAGCAAAACATGCACAGTTTTAACCTCTCTGAAGTATTTAAAAGTTGTTTTTTAAAGGCATTGCCATTTAGAAAAAAAATGTTCCAAGTATGAATTCAGCCTTTTATGTGCAACTATTCACTTCTTTGAAAACATGAATTCAATTTTGTGACTGAAGAAGGAACTAGGAACACTTTTAGTATTAGAGAATGCATTCTAAAAGGCTATTGATTCAAACCAGGCATGAATGGTCTTATCAGGTTGAAGTAACAGCTTCAGGAACCAGCTATATGTCATGGAAGAATAACAAAATAGTTATTGGTTTTGAGTTTGTGTGCTCTTTCTGCCCTCTGGTGGAAAGCAGAAGTTCTTAAAAGATTTGGCCCCCTTCAGTGCCAAAACAATTTGGGCTAGTTTAGAATGCTATGAGCGGTTTCTGGTGGCATCATAATTGCATTTATTGATCAAATGTATATAAGCACCCATATCACAAGAAGTGTGTTTTTAATTAGTTCTGAAACCAAGTTCATTGGTTTGGAATTCACAGAATAGCAGAGTTGGAAGGGACCCTGGAGGTCTTCTAGTCCGATCCCCTGCACAAGTAGGAGACCCTATACCATTTCTGACAAATGGTTCTCCAGTCTCTTCTTAAAAAACCTCCAGTGGTGCAACATCCACAATTTCTTCTCGTTCCACTGATTTATTGTTCTGTCAGGAAATTTCTCCTTAGTTCTAGGTTGTTTCTCTCCTTGATTAGTTTCCATCCATTCCTTCTTGTTCTGTCTTCAGGGTGCTTTGGAGAACAGGTTGACCCCCTCTTCATTGATTATGAATAAGCATGGGGCAATTGCTAGCAGCTTATCAGCTTAAATCGGTGTCAAACTCAAGGTCCAGGGGCCGGATCCAGCCTGGGGATGCTTAGATCTGGCCTGCAGGGCCACCCTGGAAACAGTGAAGGACCGGCCCGCAGTGCCTCTGCCAGCAAAAATGGAGGTCGGGAGGGCTGTGTGCGACTTTCTTTAGCTCCATTTTCGCTGGCAGAGGGTTGCAGGAGGCCGTCACAGCTGAAACGGAGCTCAGGAGCCCGTTTTTGCTGGCGGAGCACTCAGGCCACCACAGGTGCCCCTCACATGACTATTGTCGAGCTGGCATGTCCACCCTGGCCACACAAGATCAAACACAACCCCGATGTGTCCCTCAATGAAATTGAGTTTGACACCCTGGCTTAAACAAAACATGGGGAAATATCATCCTAGGACAGTGATGGCTAACCTTTTTGCCATCGCATGCCAAAAGCGAGGGGAACGTGGGAGGGTTGCGTGTGTGTGTGCCCACACCCATAATTCAATGTGCCATGCCCCCCACGCTTTTGGCACGCGATGGCATGGTGGGCCTGGTAGACCTATTTTTTCGCCCTCCCCAGGCTCCAGAAGCTTTCTAATGGCCTTCACTCCCCCTGGAGGCTGGAAACAGCCCATTTCCTGACTTCCAGTGGACCCGGAAGGCCCGAAAATCAGGTGCCCGGTGAGCACATGCATCCTGGAGCTGAGCTAGGGCAACATTTGCGTGCCCACAGATATGGCTCTGTGTGCCACCTGTGTGTGGCACCTGTGCCATAGGTTCACCATCACGGTCCTAGGATGATACTTCTAGAACGAGCAAGTTACCAATTTAATAAAGTCCTCTTGTGTTTACCAGCTCTTCTATTTTTCAGGAGGTTGTGGTAATTCTACTTCAGAGTGAGTCCAGTAGCTTCAACCCATATAATGCTAGCCTGCCACAGTCCTGCTACATTTAAAGTCATAATATTGTAAGGAGTATGTCCAAGTTGATGGGATGTTAAAATAAAAGCTTTACAGTTTTTGCTAAGGACAAATATACCATAATTGTGCAAGTAAACAAAAAAGTTAAATTTATGTTGTGCAACAAACATCCTCTTGTTGGCAAGAGGCATACTTCAGGGTGCAGGTATTGGAAACCTCTGAAGCATGTTTATATCATTTTCAGAATAGTTTCATTATAATTTCTGTACAAAATCCCTTGCATTTATTGACAGAATTTCTCTTTTGCTGTCAAACAATGCAAGGTGCCTGAAATCTTATTTAAATTTGCAGTAAACATTCTGACTGCAAAACAGCTCTGCTCTTCAGTCCAGATCGATGAAATGATCTCATGCAAGGCAGAGAATCTTAATTTTGCAAAAGGAGTCAATCTACTTGGTTGCCTTAAAGTAGAAGCAGGTTGTTTTGCTCTGGTGGCACACTTGTTTCCTGGAGAACTAAAGGAAATGGCTGTCAGATATCATGCACTGCCAGGACATGATGGTGGATCAGTTTGCCAAGGAAAGAGATCACTAAATCGGCCATTTTGTGCAAGCAGGGCCATTATGCAAACACATGGGACAACAGTCTCTGTTTTCTGATTTGGCATTTTAAGGATTTTTATTGCCAGTCTTAAATTAAGAGGCGTCTCCTCCTATCTCATCCACACCGTAGTTTGGGCTGAAGCTGCAGTAGGTGGGTGATTACTGTTGGATAAGGATATCACTTTGAAATACATTTGTATTCTGCTCATTGAGGGTTTCTTTCCAGATACGTCCTTTGAAAACTCCAGTAATCTTAGCAGTAGGAAAATCCATGTATATTTTTTTTCAAATAATCAGCACGTAGATAAGGCATGAGTCATGTACATAATAATACAAAATTCACCTGATCTTCCCTTAACATTCCACAAACAGCTCCTCCCATTTCTCAGTGTTTTGGTCACTACCATTTGGGAATTGGTTTTTAAACAGTACAAGAAAAACTGGATGGACTTCCAATTTCTACTCCCACATTTAAAATTGAAGAGAATTAACTTTCCTAATGACTTGGATTTTCCATCCAAACTAATCTAAGGACCAGTCTGCAGTCAATACCTTTTGAAGGAGGACACCATACCTCTCTCACTGTTTCATTGGAGCAGCATCTCAAATGTTATATTTATTTTGAACAATCTTTCTTCAATTGCCTTCTTAGGCTTCTCCACATACTAAAACATCCTTAAAGACTAGTACTTGAATATTAGGTGCAACAGGAGCCAGGTGTAAGATGGGATGTCTCCACAGTTTTGGCTATTTGAAACAGTGGAACCCAGACAACAAGGACTAAAGGTGTCTCCTTGACAGTGTTTCCTTGTAACAAAAGGAGGGGTTTAGAATGATGCTCAGTTTGACATAGTTTGTTTCATCCATTCCTTTAGACTAGTAATTCTGGTATACACTCCATAGTTATTGGGACGTGCACAACCCATTCCCCAGCTCACCACACCAGCTAGAAACCATTTGCCACTGACTTCCTGGCAAACAAGTGGTCCTCCAGAATCTCCCTAGAAAAATGAAACCAAAGACCAGTCAGAGCAAAAATAATTCAAATAGCAAGAAAAGAGAAAGCTCTGAGTAATGAGCTTTGCAACACTCCGTGTGTGACATTGCATGCAAATAAGGCAGCTGTCAGGGTTCCAAGCAGCAGCTTCACAGGAGAGGGAAAAGTTCTTTCTAGATCATGGAAACTAATGCTTAAAGTTACCTGACAGGAGTCCTTTTTGCCCTCGTGGTAACCAGCACAAAGCATCCTGGGAGAGACCTGATAGTGATAAGCTTCACTGCAAATGTCTTGCTGAACTAATTGTACATCCACTTTTTGCAAAATCTTGCTTGTAGGACCTGTGGGAGAGGAGCTGCAGGTTAGAAGTGACCAGAGGAAGAAGATATTTCCTATTCCTATGAAATTCCAATCTCCACATATTCTATATAGCAAGGTTTCCTAACCTTGGCAACTTAATGACGCATGGACTTCAACTTCCAAATTCCCCAGCCAGCTATGCTGGCTAGGATATTCTGGGAGTTGAAGTTCACAAGTCTTAAAAATTGCCAAGGTTGAGAAACCTTGCTGTAGAATATGTGGAAATTGGAATGAAACCCTGTTCTATAGGGAGGCAACAGTTCTTTCAGGTCAATGTTTACCTGCTTCGTGCTTAAAAGTGTGTGACATTATAGTCACATTTCCTTGTTTTAGGAAATCTCCATTGAATAAGAAATGCAATGGTACCGTTTAGCAAATAAGACACCTTATTGGAGCTGAATCTCCAATATGGGAATGGGTTGAATCCAGTAGTATTATTCCTCTGGTAGCTGCTGTTCTGGAATTAGTAGCTTTCATTCCAGATGCTTGGAAGAACCTCTTGAACAAACCTAATGTAGTTATGAAGGGGAAAAAGGAAAGCAACAAATCTTGAAGTCAACTTCCTGGCATTCCCAAGTACGCTGTGATATTTGCATGATTTATGCAAGGATCCACTAGAGGGAGCTTGATAGCATCTTGCTGCAAAGTCCTTGCAATGCTTGGCCTGAGTTTAGCACACATGTAGTATTCATATGAGGCTGAATTTGCTTTCACCAGCCAACTTTTAGTAAGTTTTGCACACTCCTTTTGGCAAAAGCTTAGGATGCCTTTTTGATCCTATGATTATATTTGACACATCCTTATAAATCTAAAAAAAGAGGGAGCCTTAAGGACACACAAACCAAATACTGTACCTCCTTCTTTGGCTGCACCCCAGCCTGTGACCCAACACAAGAGGCCAGGCTCAAAGAGATGGGAGCTGGCAGGCAAGCAAACAGGCTGGATGAAAGCAGAATAGATGACTGGATGGTCAAGCTGCAACAGAGCCACGTCATAGTCGTGGCTGTCTTCTTCATAGTAGGGATGCTGCAGGATGCGGTTCACTTTGAAGGAAACCTCATTGTGGCTACTGACATTCAGAAAGTGCTTGCCCAGGTATACGGTCCAGACTGTGGGGGAAACATGACTGCAGAAGAAAAAGAGTGGGAAATAGCTTAAGCAACTTTGGTTTTTCTCTTGATAACTTCATTTGCCCAGCTCCCAAGTACAGCTCTAAGGTCTCTGTGTTTAGGGAAGAAAGGAAACTGTCTGAACACCTCATCAAACTCTGCCCAAGACCCAAAATTTGTGGCGCTGGCTTTATTAATGGGTAAGATTTTGTTAGTCACAGGTCATTGCATCTTCTGTAATGTTGTTCCTAAGGGAAAAACATAGTAAGCACGTAGTTGCTTGCAGGGAGGAAAGGGAAAAGAGGAAGAGAGAAACTAGGAAGAGTTAAAATTCGCTTAGATAGTGGTTGTAACTAAAGAAGTAGACATGTTGGTTTTATGCAAGAGTCCTATGGTATCTCAAAAGACCAACACATCTCTTTATCACGTGAACCTATCTTGAAAAAGAAACGGTGAGAGGAAAGCAGTGGGGTGGGGCAGAATAGCAGACAGGATGTTGTGCAGTATACTCCCAGAAGCAACCCTAGAACAATAAACAAGGAGAAACAAAAAGCTAGCAAAAATGTTACCACAAGATTGTGGATTTGCTATGGGCTAAATATATATATTTAACTATTTGTTCAGTGTTATTAATTTATCTGATTAAGGAAACCTAGTGCATCTGATAGTGTGACCAAAAAACCCCCACCAAATTTAAAAAGATGGGTTTTTAAGCCACCCACCCCTTTTATTTACCTGTCTTCCTGGAAACAGTGAGCTGCAGTGATCACCCAGCGATCTGCAATCAATGTTCCCCCACAAAGGTGGTGCCCACGCACTTGCAAACTCGCTTGCCAAGGCCACTCCCCTTCCACAGAATGAGCCCCACCGACAATTCTGTGTGTTCCTGCCTCCTGCACTCCACAGTCTGAGAAAAAAGAGAGAAACTCTAGGAAATAGAAAGAATGACAAGAGTAAAGGAAAGTGGTAGAACAGAGTGTGGGAGAGGAGAGGTGTACTTGCAAGACTCTTTATGATGGATTTTGTTTTCCTGTTTTGAAAAATCATACCTACAGAAAAATCCAGGTTTTCCTTTGTGATTACCACTCATTCATTCACTGCATTTATGCGTCATGTTTTCCTCTGGGAGGAAGTTTAAGTTGGTGTACTAGGGCAGTGATGTCTCCCCTCATTTTATCTTCACAACCATTCTTGTGAGGATATATACAGGTTGCCGATGATTGGCAGATCCAAATTTGAGTTTCTCTGGACTCAGTCCAAATCCTTAATTACATTGAATTGGCTCTCGTACTTTAATCACTTGGCATATAATGCTGGTGAACAAATTGTTGGGAGTGTGCAGTTTGATGATTGACTCCATTAGGAGCAGCTGATTGGTTTCAGTTTGAATTCTTGGATTGGCATTCCAATTTGAGCATCAAATTAATTCAAAACATTTTCTGAATTTTGGGGAAAAAAACACAATTTGATTGGAATCATTGGTCCAATTCAAAAAGTCAGTTCAGAGTCTTGACAGTATTTCCTTCTAACTGAATCTTGAAACCCAAGTATTTTCATAACCATTCAAATTATATGAGATTTTTAATTGCATCTCTTTATTTCTTATAAAATCAGAGCAGATTCTGTGAAAACATAGTCCAAGTTGTACATTGTAAATGTGTTTATAATGATCATGTTTATTTTAAATAAAAAGTGGCCCCTAAGACTCTACTTTGGAATGAATTTCAAATATCAATGTTTTCTACCCAATTACCAGCTGAAAAATCTACCCTCAGCAGCTATTTGCCCACAAATGTTGATGTTGACCACAGTACGCAGTAATAATAAAAGAAACTGGACTAAGAACAGACATATCAAGTAACATTGTTCACTATCAGCCACCGAAAAACAACAGTCTGATTTGGGGACTGTTGTTTTAAATTGGGGGAATGGAAGAAAGAATATTGTATCTGTCACTTTGACCTCTAAGAGGAAAAGCAAAGTATAAATCTAACAAAATAATACATATAACACTTATGGATTTTTAAATTAATTAAATTAAAATTAATATTTCTGCCTCGGGAAACTCTGTATACCATCTTCATTCACCATATTTTCTTGCCAAAACAGTCACACTCAGCCTTTGGAGCCTTGCAAATGGAAAAATGGATTAATCCATGTGGGGAAATAATTATTGGAATAGGAAAGGGTAAAATGCAAGTTTTGATGTCAATGAAAAGAAAAACGTATACCTTGGGTATTATTGTTCTTGTGACAAGAATGATTCGATATATACATGATAACACCTATTCACTGAAACTTTTCTGGGCTTATATGAGGGGTGAAATCCAGCAGGTTCTGACAGGTTCTGGAGAACCGGTAGCGGAAATTTTGAGCAGTTCGGAGAACTGGTAATGGAAATTTTGAGTAGTTTGGAGAACCGGCAAATATCACCTCTGACTGGCCCCAGGAGTGCTGAGGGAATGGGGATTTTGCAGTATCCTTCCCCTGGAGTGGGGTGGGAATGGAGATTTTGCAGTATTCTTCCCCTGCCATGCCCACCAAGTCACTCCCACAAGAATCGGTAGTAAAAAAAAAATGGATTTCACCACTGGCTTATATCAGAAGGAGCATGTTGATACTCTGCATGATAGCCGTTTGATACTGAGTCCCTCCAAACTGGATATGTAATTAATCTGCTGTAGCATTTCATACCTACCCAGAATTATGAATTCTATCAATACAAATCAGAAAGGTTACTAATATCCTCCAGGTAAGTTATAGATCTTCAACAAGATCATGCTTGTTGAAAGTTCTGAACTGCAGTCCCAACATTTGGAAAAGACTAGTGTATAGGACTGAAGCCTAGTGCCAACAGCCCTTGACAGAATGAATAGCAGAATAGCTCTGCTATTAGAGTCATTCTAAGCAGAAGAAGCTGAGATGGTTTTAGAATATTCCTCTGACTAGGATGGATCTCTTCCTCTGAGTTGCTTAGTTGCTTACCACAATGCATTTCATCCGATTGATCCTTGCAATCAGGGACTGAGTCACATTGAGGGTTGGGCTTCTTCACACAGTTCCCGTCAGCACATTGGTAAGTGTAAAGTCCACAAGGGATTCCTGCAAAGGTATATTATGTGGTGGAAAGAGAATATGGTCTTATTCTTATCATTTGTTGCACTTAGTACAGTACTGCAATTTTCTCACAGGGTGGAGAATTAGTGACCTTCCTTATGTGCATGAATTACCATGTCCAGAAATGTTAGTAATTAACCATGTTGGCTGGGAGTTATAACTTGGCAGTATCAGTGGGTCCACAAATTACCTACCAGCTGCACTTGATTACAGTCATGAAGCTCAGTCTCAAAGGTATGATAATGGTGAAAAGAAAGTGACAATCACAACATCAGGGTCCATTGCTTTTATATTAAGGAACGATTTGTACTCTGAAAACAAAGCTACAAACAAGGCAAGCTGGGCTGTTTAAGAATGCAGATGGAATCATATGGAAGGAGTCACTTAGGTCATCAGGTCCAACCTTCAGGAATCCACTTAGGTCATCAAGTCCAACCATCAAGATGGTAGAGCCTCTGCTTGAACTTCCAGTAAAAGATAATTGGCTTTACTGCTGAGCTATTTTAACTGTTAGGAAATTTCCCCCCCTTATCGTTTAACTGAAATTTGACTTCCTATGTCTTAAATCATTAATTTCACATCCTGTGTTCTGGAATAAGAAAGAACAGGTCTTGACCTTTACTCAAGTGGTTTCCTTTCAGGCATTTCAAGAATGTGGTGCGCAAAATAGGAAACAACGGGATCTGATCAGTTCAGAATAAGAGTGGAATGTTTCCTTCCCTTGATTTGAAAATTATACTTTCCATTGATGTAATCTAAATTTACATTTGCTTTTTTGCAGCAGCATTACATGTCAGCTCACACTAAATTAACTACTATCCCAAGTTCTTTTTCGCAACTGCCATTACCACTCCAGGAATATATCTCCTGTATATCCTATATACAGCGCGCACATGCGGGGCACTGGCCAGCTGATTTTCGGGCCTTCTGGGCCCACTGGAAGTTGGCAAACGTGCCATTTCTGGCCACTGGAGGGCCTCCGGCAGGTGTGTAGAAGTGGGGAAGGCCGTTTTTGCCCTCCCCGGACTCCTAGAAAGGCTCTGGAGCCAGGTGAGAGAAAAATGGGCCTACCGGGCCATCATGTGCCAGAAGCGGGGGGAGGATGCGCACACATGCGCGGGGGTCATAGAATTGTGGTTGTGGGCATGCACACATGTGACCCCCCTGCCCCCCCTCCTGGCACACAATGGCAAAAAGGTTAGCCATCACTGTCCTATCCTATATATCCTATTTATAAGGATATATTAAATGCAATACATTTACATTTGCCCCCAATCTAGTGTCCTCCAAATGTGTAAAACTTCATGTCTCATACTACAGTAATAGCACTTGGTCTTATACACTGCTTCACAGTGCTTTACAGCCCTCTCTAATATGTTTACAAAGTCAGCATATTACCTCCAACAATCTGGGTCCTCATTTTATCAACCTTGTAAAAATAGAAGTCTGAGCCAACCTTGATCCTGTCAGGATCAAACTGCTGGCAGTTGGCAGAGTTAGCCCACAATACTGCTTTCTAGCCAGTGCGGCTCCATGGCTCTATCTCAGTTAATGTGATTTCTGAGGAGAGCAGATTCTAGAAAGATTCTTTAACAGATGTTCTTGATTCTATACCTTCATTGCATTGCTCCTCGTCACTCCCATTGATGCAATCTAGATGTTTGTCACAGAGCTTGGAGAACTCAATGCACATGCTGTCTTCCTGACATTGAAATTTTGCAGGGCAGACTAGAAAATTGCAAAGCATAAGGAAAAGAAAGAAGAAAAATCAGGAGGCAGAAGAACAACAGGGATGAAAAAGGGAGACAATACAAATGGCACCCAATACCCAATGTATTTTTATGCGTCTTTTTGTGTCTCTGATCATTTGAAAGGTCTTTGCCTTTATGTTGTTTTTATAGAATAAGTGAATTTTCACTGGCCATCCAGTATAGCACTGCTTTTGAAAATCAGCCAAATCAGTTCAGTTTATATGAACGTATACTTTACATTTACAGTTATTGTACTGTTACTGCAGCATTTTGCAGCAACTACATGTCAGCTCACATTCAATTAACTACTATCCCAAGATCTTTTTAACATCTATACACACAGATGCACAGAGAGAGAGACAAACACACACAGAGAAAACATATAAGTAATAAATATTTCCTAGAGCAGTCTCCTCTTTGGATATGGTTTGTTTTTTTTAAATCATAAAGAAAAAAAGCGAGCTAGAATGTGATTCTTTGAGTTACAGGCTTAAATCAACCAGCAATGATGTTTAACAATTCACATGGTAAGATAATGTGTTTTTTTGAAATCGTATGTTTGATTGTGTGTGAAAATGTACGTCTACTTTCCCATGTCCAGGTTCTGCCAGTGCGGTTCATAGCTAAATGACAGAGCAGTCCATGAATGTGGCATCTATTTCTTCATTTATAGATCTCCTTTCCCATAGCAACCAATTGTTTCTCACCAATGGCTGCCTCATAGAAACTTCAAGTGATTCTGAAAGTGTAATGTTCAATATGTTTTAAAGAAGCTGACTCATAGATAGGAGAAAAGCACATGCCACCTGCAGAGATCCTCTTGCTCAAAAAGAACGGTTATTTACTAACAAAAGTCACGTACGATGTGAAGATGAGGGAAATGATAAAGCATTGCTTACCACAGTTTCTCTCATCTAATCCATTGGGGCAGTCTTCAATTCCATCACAAGCTGGCACACACAAACCATTTACAAGGCAAAGGAACTCTCTGGGGCATGCTTTTTTTTTTTAAAAGGAAAATAAAGTGGAATATTAGTTGGTTTTTAATGCAGTTTCAAAATTCAGTTTAAATATTGAAATATTGTGCTGTGCTTCCAATCTACTTCTAATTCTATATGAAATTGAATCTATAATATAGTTTGAAACCTGAGAATGAAAGATTCCGCTGTCCACAATAAATGATTATTATCAATATAGTGCTAAATCCATAAAAGTCTTTTAATACATGTAGTATTAGCTGTAAAATTAGGAACGAGGAAACTCATTTTTAGAAGACTGAGTGATGGTGTAAGCATTTGAGTGCGTGCATGCGTTTGTGCGTGTGTGTGTGTGTGTGTATGGGCCTTCAATGCAGTCTTGTGCATTTCCTAGTGATTACCTAGACTAGTCCCTGCTATTTTCTTCGCAAGAATCTCAGAAACAGTTCCTAGAGCTGAAGCTAAAAGAGCTGGCCAACAATATCTAGCTGGTTCTGTGCTAAGATGGAACTAAAACTCATTGTCTTCTGGCTTCTAACCTGGCACCAGCCTTAACACTATACCAAAACTGGCGGTCACATTAGAAGCTGGAGAACAGTGCACCACTATCTACCGTATGACACGGGTGTCAAACTCACCATGTCATGTTGCCATCACGTGATGTTTTGTGATTCATGGAGCTGGGGTGGGCGTGGCCTGCGCATGACGCATCTGGCCCGCGGGCCACCAGTTTGACACCCCTGACTATGAGTTAAAACCAAGGGCACATTTGGAATGTCAGTGTTTGATGTTGCATTTAGTTCTGACATTTTAGTGCCATGATGGTGAACCTGCCAGCCAGCTGGTTTTTGGGTCTCTGCCATGCATGAGTGGTGGGCAGAGTGCATGCGGCGGATGTGTGCATATACGGGGGCATACATGTGGGTTTGCGTGTGATCGTGCGGGGGTTGTGCACATGTGCGCATGGATGGGACACATGCATGGGGGTCACATGCGTGTGTAGGATGCAGGGCTTGCAGGGGGGGTCGTGTGCATTGCATTATGGGTGTGGGCACGCACACACATTTATTCATGTGCACACGTGCGCTTTGGGCACTCGGTGCTGAAAAGGTTAGCCATCACTGTTTTAGTAGGATCTAAGATGAGGTCTGTCCATCACAGAAGAGAGAAGAATATTATCTGATTTTTTTTCTAATTTAAAGTACCAACTTAAAGTACCAGTGCTGTGCTTTTAAGAAGCAGAAATTAGTTTGTGTGGATGGTACCAGAAAACAGCAGAATCCCCCCATTCCCCCCCCCGGTAATAGATCTGGCAGCAAGTTGAGGCAGGGGTCCAGATCTATGGCAGAATATTGAAAACCTGCAAGTGTAGTGCTGATCATGCAAAAGACTGCATTCTAGGCTATTTAGGGAAATGTCCCCTGCAATTAAATAATATTGATGTTCTGCTGTAAAGCATCCAGTTCCCCATTAGTATGAATCAAGTTTGGCCCTTGATTCATGTTCAGTCACAGTGGCAACATTCATAACAAGGCATGCGTTGATTTTTCCACATGTTTCCAGTTAGCGGAACGGTATGTTTTAGACACTATTATATACTCACGGTCTGACTGATTATATAGACTGTAAGCAGCCCACACTCCAGGCCCTGTTAGGGAGATCTGAGAAGTGAAGTTGATGGTGACACCAGCTCTAGACATCACAGGGATTCTTTCAGCATAGGCTTGCAAAATCCGCAGACCACAGAATCTAGATTTTTTTAAAAAAAGACTAGGGTCATAAATCACAATCAACCATCTTGCCTCTGAAAATACCAGGGGTATAGGAAGAAAGATGTCATGAAATTTAGGGAGCAAGAGAAGGTCAAAATCATCTTCTGCTGGATCCCTTCCAACAGCCAGGCTTGCTGGTAATGAAGAGTGTGAGATATCTGCCATTGTAAAATTACCGTATTTTTTGGAGTATAAGACACACTTTTTTCCCTCCTAAAAGAGACTGAAAATTTGGGTGCATCTTATACTCTGAATGTAACCCCATTTAAAGAGCCTTGGTTGCGCAGCAGACTAAGTGCTGTTAAAGTAGCACCAGCTGCCTGTAATTACTGCAAGTTCAACTCTCACCAGGTTCAAGGTTGACTCAGCCTTCCATCCTTTCGAGGTAGGTAAAATGAGGACCCGGATTGTGGGGGCAA
>JANHZT010007599.1:288083-302882 GCA_032468215.1 Stegonotus admiraltiensis | reverse complement strand
TGGATAAATCCAAGAAAAGAAAAGTTTCAGAAGAAAACAGAACGTTTAATTCAACTACATATGCTAGTTTTGTGACCACTCAAGAAACAGGCAGGCACGGGAAGGGTTTTGTGGCTCCTGGTGTTTTCTTTTCTGTGGGAAACGGGTCCAAATGGCTCTTTGAGCATTTAAGGTTGCAGACCCCTGTTCTAGTGAATACGCACAGGCAGAGAGGATGTGTCCTTCCAGTTATTGCAGAATTATAATTCCCATCAGCCTCAATGGTAAAGGAAGCACTTTGGCAACTTATGAAGACTACAGATTCCCCCACTTCTGACATCTGGCACACACAATGAGTATCTGGGCGTGCACTGGTTTTGCATAATGGGCTTGAGAAGTGAAGTGGGAGCCAGATGCTCAGTATGAGGTTCCTGCATAGCCTTTACTTGAGAAAGCAAAGAACAAATATTTGCATATTTTCTACTCAATCAAGCAGATGAAGAGTTTTAATTCCACCTGGCATTTACAGAACAGTGATATGTCAGTGTATCTTGGGGAGGAAAAGACGGAACGTGATTTCTTTCTGAAACAGGAAGCCCTAAAATCTCTTCCTTCTCTTCAAATTAAACTCAACTCAAGATTCCCATCCTTATTTCCCAGGCTGTACTATATTGCTGGCTGGACCTTCTTTATAGGACCATGCTCTTCCAAGAAAACCTAACAAGGAAGACCAGCAATGGAGGTTTTTGATAGAAATAGCTTACGTGGGTGCCAGTCCAATCCAATCCACTCCCTTGCCCTTCCCCTTCTTGAGAATCCCGGCGAAGGACTTTTTTTCAGAGGCATTCCAGCCTTAGCTCGAGGGGTTGCAAAGCCAGCCTGTGCTGAAAAGATGTGACTACTTAATTTTGTGGGTACGGGCAGTTGAATGTGTGCTGCGTGGCGCATGTGCTGCGTGGGTGAATCTTGTTTGCATGCAAGCATGGTGCAGTTGTGTAGTTTGTGTGGGTGGTGGTAGTGGTGGGCCAGCTTAAACTTTTAGTGACGTAGGCAGAAAAAGAGAGATGTTTTCTCTTTATTCTACAGTGCTTTTGCCTGTAGAATAAAGAATGTGTGTGTGTGTGCTTTTGTGCGCCTGCGTGCGAGTGTACATAGACGGGTCGGTTTCCTTGTTTCTATGCAGCCTGGCCTTGATCAAATAGAGCTGGAAAGAGGCACTGCAGCCAGCTGCTATAGTAGCAGCTGTGGTCACTTGCTGATAATAATTAGTTTAAAAATCCCTTTGCATCCTGGAGGGTCTGATATGCTCATCTCTCTCAGCTTCGGTACCTGGAGTTTATATTTATATTTATATTTATATTTATATTTTTTATATTTATATTTATATTTATATTTATATTTATATTTATATTTATATTTATATTTATATTTATATTTATATTTATATTTTTATATTTCCGCATCGGCCCGGTAGGCATAAGTACTAGGACATGTCCAGAATGCCCCTCAAAGGCTATTCCCTTTTGTCTCTCCTCATGAATCTGCCTGATTTTCCTCTGCCGTCATCCACAGCATTTTCGTATTGCACGACATGCAAGCAAGAGTGAACCCTTAAGGCTATTCGGGCCGGAGGAGCAAAAGCACGAGTGAAAGTCTGGAGCTGTGAATGTCAAATGTAGCAAGAAAAGCCTGACAGTTCACTCGACCTCCCACGCCATGCTCTCTCACCCTTGTCCAGATGGAGAAGTCAGGAAGATAGCGAGTAACAGAGCTTTCAGCTTTTTCTTTTTTGTATATCTTGAGATCTGCTTCAACCCACTGCTTGCTAGCACAAGACAGAACTCTGCAAGACTCATCCAGGGATATTTTTATAGAAATGTAAATCTACTAATTTACTTCCCATATAGGACTTCAAACCTACCCATGGAGGCATATAGAGGTGGGTGACAAACAAGTTTACACACACACACACACACACACACACATGATAATTGTCATTTTTCTGTGATCTAGTGCTTAAATTCAGACCAAAAAAAAAGAGAGGCGGTTCTTGACTCATAGTGCTGATAGACAGATATTTCTTACAGATTAACAGAGTTGGAAGGGACCTTGTAGGTCATTTAGTCCAACCCCCCACCCAAGCAGACCCTACACCATTTCTGACAGATGGCAGTCGAGTCTCTTCTTGAAAGCTTCCAGTGATGAAGCTCCCACAACTTCTGAAGGCAAGCTTAGATGTTCCATTGGTTGATTGCTCTCACTGTCAGAAAATTTCTCCTTATTTCCAGGTTGAATCTCTCCTCGTTCAATTTCCATCCATTATTCTTTGTCTGGCCTTCAGGTGCTTTGGAAAATAGCTCTACTCCCTCCTCTCTGTGGAAGCCACTCAGATATTGGAACACTGCTGTCATGTCTCCCCTGGTCCTTCTCTTCACTAGACTAGACATGCCCAGTTCCTGCAACCACTCATCATATGTTTTTGCCTTCAGTCCCCTAATCATCTTGGTCGCTCTTCTCTGCACTTTTTCTAGAGTCTCAACATCTTTTTATAATGTGGTGACCAAAACTGGATGCAGTATTCTAGGTGTGATTTTAGTAAAGCTTTATAGAGTGGTATTAGTACCTCACTTGATCTTGATTGTATCCCTCTGTTAATGCAATTTAGGATTGCATTGGCTTTTTTGGCTGCCTTCACACACTGTTGGCTTATATTTAATTGGTTTTCCACTAAGACTCCAAGATCCCTCTCACAGTTACTGCTATTATCTTGGCTTTGGAACCTGGCTCAGATCAGCAGTAAGTTACAATAACGTTATTTGGTGACTTTTGTCTGGTCATTATCTTTCCATCTATTGTATCGTGAAAGGAAGAAATTATCCCCAATATAACACCATACACTTTCATAGGAAAGACACAGTGCAAATAGAAAGCATGCAATGCTACATTTTGTCACGCAGTTATGTGCTAGAATTCATGTTCTTTATTTGCTTTTTAAAAAAATCTTCCATGTAGTTTTCTATTAATTAAAGAAATGAACAAAATTGACTGAAATATCTAAGGTACAATTCTTTTGAAATTAACTACATGTAATTTCATTTATACAGAGGAAATTTTGAGCTTTAATTTCCTGAGAAACCCATTGATCCTTCCTTCCTTCCTTCCTTCCTTCCTCCCTCCCTCCCTCCCTCCCTCCCTGAAAAGCAAGTGCATTTTGCAGGATTTTTAACATATTTTTTCCCAGTCCGCCTTTTAAATTACTTCTCTCTCTACAGAATCCATAATGATGCTGCACATGTATACTCAAGAAAGATTTTGAATGACAGCTGGGATATCAGATAGTTATTGCTATTAATCTATTTATAGAATGGGAAAATGAATGAACGAGAAAAAGGAAAGGGGGGGTTAAGAAAAAAGAAACGAAAGGAAAACTGTATGATAGCACTGTTAATGACATCTAGTCAAGCCAGGTGAAATGATCCCCTTCAGTTTCTCCATGCACATACAGAGAATGCAGAAAGGCTAGAACTGTATACAGCAATACTGGGTCCACTTTTTTCCTTTGTGGTACACTTTCTCTGTTGCTGCATCTTCCCCCAGTGTTACCCACAAGATCTTGATGGCCCCAAACCAGTGGTGAAATTGAGCCAATTCTATCTGGCTCAGGCAAACCGGTAGCACTGGTGGCAGGAGGCTCCGCCCACCCACCTGGAAGTCAACATGTCCCGTGTTTGACCCTCTGCCCATGCGACGGGGTGCTCCCATGTAACACCTCTCCTGCATGAGCTGCACTGGCTCCCGGTAGTCTTCCGGGTGCGCTTCAAGGTGTTGGTTACCACCTTTAAAGCGCTCCATGGCTTAGGGCCGGCATATTTATGGGACCACCTCTTGCCACCGATAGCCTCCCACCGGCCAGGATGCTCCCACAGAGAGGGTGTCCTCAGGGTGCCGTCGGCCAAACAGTGTCAGCTGGCGGCCCCCAGGGGGAGAGCCTTCTCTGTGGCAGCACCTGCCCTTTGGAACGACCTGCCCCCGGAGCTACGACAGATCCCAGATCTCCGTACTTTTCACCGTGCCCTCAAAACTTTTCTATTCCATCGAGCCGGGCTGGCTTAATCCCCTTTTAGGGGGGTATTGTATATATTTTAATGGGTTGTTTTAATATTCTGAGGGGCCAAATGTATTTAATTTGTTTTTAAATTTCTTTTAACTTTTATATATTTTGTTTTATTTTTGGGTGTACACCGCCCTGAGTCCTTCGGGAGTAGGGCGGTATAAAAATTTAATAAAATCAAATCAAAATCAAATCAATCTGCGTGTGCTCACATTTGCGCATTGGTAGCGAAGATAAGTAAATTTCACCCCTGCCCCAAACTTGTTGGCTTTTCTCAAGGCATTAGACTTAAAAGTTTTTCCAGGCATTGCATTCAGAAGGTAAAGTATGCCTTGTTGGCTGCTTGTGTAGTTATCATTTCAGTGTTGTAAGTGGCAGAATTCTTTCTTTTAATCCCATGGACGTGATATATATTATCACATTGGTATCTTGCTTCTTGAATTGCACTATTGTTTTAGTTTTAACCTTGTATGCCACCTGGAGTCACTTCAGTGAGCTGAGTGGCTATATAAATTGTTTTTTAAAATCAATAAACATGTGACGATTTGTATACGAGAATCTTGTGTCCTTGACATCATCTGTCTTGTAGTGGGTGGGGGTGGGGTGTGCAGGTGAAATTTGGAACTTTGAACCTTTTCAAATACAGTCCACTTTTAAAGGAATGTGTTCTGGAACATTACTTGTTTTGTTACAAGCATTCCAAAATGGGAGTCTCTGAAATTAAGTGCCTTTCTACTTTCAACTTATTTCAACTTATTTTATTCATCTTTTTCACCCTTTTATTTTATAATCCATTCAGGAAGAGAAACATTCCATTCTCTGTAAATGTAAATACTTAACTGTCTTCTTATCCTACCTATCTCTATCCTTTCCATTCCATCCAAAGGCAGAATGATCTGTGTTTGAAGCCATGCCAGACATATTTTTTTATTTGTGTATCAAGACAAGTGGTGGGATTCAATTTTTTTTACTACCGGTTCTGTGGGCGTGGCTTGGTGGGCATGGCATGGCTTGGTGGGCGTGGCAGGGGAAGGATACTGTAAAATCTCCATTCCCTCCCCACTCCAGGGGAAGGTTACTGCAAAATCCCCATTTCTTCCTAATCAGCTGGGACTTGGGAGGCAGAGAATAGACGAGGGCTGGGCCAGTCAGAGATGGTATTTACAGGTTCTCCAAACTACTCAAAATTTCTGCTACTGGTTCTACAGAACTGGTCGGAACCTTCTGATCGGGACCCTCAAGTTAGCTCTAATGTTGCCTATTGATGACAAAGCACTTGGAACCCTCATTTTTTTAACAGCTGAATTTCAAAGTATAAGCCAGACTCTCTGATGACAGTATGAT
This sequence comes from Stegonotus admiraltiensis, assembly GCA_032468215.1. NCBI lineage: Eukaryota > Metazoa > Chordata > Lepidosauria > Squamata > Colubridae > Stegonotus > Stegonotus admiraltiensis. The sequence goes on along the minus strand of JANHZT010007599.1, from coordinate 297,448 downwards.
GTTTTGTGGGAGGACTTGCAGAGGACAATTGGTGGGAGTGTTTAAGTTGATATGCTGTCCCAGTCGGATTTCCACCATAACTTAAAAGCAAATTGGGAGATGGTGAGAAGACTTTTTTCAGGAAGCAAGCTGTGTTTGGTTTTTTCATGTTAATGTCTTAAGGATTAGGGAAAAAAACCACAAGGTGAAATACCACAGTAATTTGTGTTTGACCTCCAGACCTCCACATACATCAGGGATCCCCTGCAACTTTAATTAGAAGCTTGCTCTCACAACTTCTGTTTTTTAATGAGCAACTTTCTGATCAGCACAGCAGTACTTTACTGATGAAGCAGCCACCTTCCTATTGTGACGCTGCAAGGTTTCACACTATCAGTGTGGAATTTTAAAACTCATAACAATACCACAGGCATGATTATATGCTGCTTGTTCAGAAATAAGAGCCACTGAAATTTCTCTCTGGTTTATGAAGGTTTAGTTGCTTTTTATAAATCTATTATGCCCCTGTAGTTCCCAGAATTCTTTCCAAAATTACAGTAAGCAATAAATGCCATACCCAGCTGATAACCCTTACGATACTGTCCAATACTGTAATTATATTGGCAGTGCAGGTCAGGACACATATTTAATCACTTTTTTTTCCTTTAGACCAGCAAAACTGAATCTGAATTTTTAAGTAATGTGAAAATGCCACCATTTTAGCAACTTCACATCACCCATAGGCACATTTGAAAAGGCAAGTGATATTTTCTTTCCTTTTTTATTTTCATCACCCCTTAACTATCTTATCTTAAGAGGCTGGGATAGGATGGAGTAAATTATCCATTTTAAATTATATGTTTATGGACTCTCCGTTTGGGGGTGTCTGCATACTCTTCCTCCACAACCAAAAGCAAGATAAAATGCAGGACAAAGACTGCTTTTACATCAGATAAAACCTAAGTCTTTGATGTATTCAGGGTCCCTCACGCAGATGTTTTTAATTATTATAAGACTGAAAAGATGCAGGAAATGCCCAGATTCCATCTAACTGGAGTCTCAAAGACAGAAATTGACCGCATGTTAAGTGTACAAACTGTGCTGTGAGGAAAAGGTATAATTTGAGTTGATTGCTGTACAAGTACAATATTTTCCTCAAATCCCTTCTTGTCTTTTCAAACCCACTGGATGAAGTGAATCTTATATGCTCTCCTTTTCTCATGTCTTCCAAAGTCTCCTCTGAAGGATGGTGTCCAAAATCACATACAGAAATCTGGATTATAGGAGGGTATCTTAGCAACCAGAGATACGGAAAAGTTCAAGGTATAAAGCTGAAGTAAAGCCCTATAACAACTGAAGGAGATGGGTCTGTGTGCCCATTTGATTACCCTCCCACCTTTTTTTAAGTCTTGTATGTAATGTCCCATGTGTGTTACATGACTTCAGAAGTGCTGCTTTTAATCTGCACAACAGGTAGAAATGCAAGAAAGGACAATTTCCTTGTAGGAAGAGTGTTACTATCGAATTTCAGCTTACTAGGAAGATTCTGGTTCAGGCAATTTGATTTGAAAAATGTCAACAAAGTTTAAAGAAGTACAGATGACAGCATCAAATATCTGTGGGGAGTTGTAACTATTCCCAGTGTATCCATTCCCATCTCTCTGTTGAACGTTAATACAATAAACTTCTATCTTATAACCTTGAAAGACATAGAACCATGATGGCGAACCTATGGCACGGGTGCCACAGGTGGCACGCAGAGCCATGTTGGTGGGCACGCGAGATCAGCTCTGGTAAACATGCGCGCACTGGCCAGCTGATTTTCGGGCCTTCTGGGCCCACTGGAAGTCAGCAAACAGGCCATTTCTGGCCTCCGGAGGGCCTCCAGGGAGGGTGGGAAAGGCCATTTTCGCTCTCCCCAAGCTCCTAGAAAGGCTCTGGAGCCTGGGGAGGGGGAAAATGGCCCTACCAAGCCCGCTGTGCCATCATGTGCTAAAAGCGAGGGAAGCATGGGGGGGGTCACGCACACATATGCGGGGGTGGGGCACATAGAATTATGGGTGTGGGCACTCACGTGCGTAACCCCCCCCACACTCCCCCCGCTTTTGGCACGCAATGGCAAAAAGGTTAGCCATCACTGACATAGAAGAACTACTGGAGAGGAAAAAAGGGGATATTACTATTCCACCAAAAGAGAATCATATTGCTCAGATTGAACTGTGTAGCTCTTGATTTTCAGGGCTTTGGTCCCCAAGTCTCTGGTTGTGAGACCATGTTTCTGAAACTGGCCTCATCAGATCAGTTGGGGTTGTTGCTAAATGTACCAGCCTCCTTGTTGCATGGCAACCTCCCTGCCTGAGCTGCTTCACATCATCTCAGGGTTGGCAGCAAAGTTCCCCAGGCTTATGGTCCTGGGAGATTCCAACCCACCACTATCCCAGATTATTTTGGGCCTGACTCGGGGCAGTGGTCACACAGCAGATATAATCTTGTTGGAGCAATGGCAATGTGATCTGGTAAGGGATCTAGCATTATTCTCCCTGCAATGTGCTCTACACGGGCTACCCTTAAAGAGTATCTGGAAGTTTCAGCTGGTGCAGAATGCAATAGTGCAGGCAGTTCCTGGGGATGCTAGAGAGACCCATGTTACATCACTGTTCTGTAAAATGTACTATCTGCCAGTTTGCTTCCAGGTCCACTTCAAGGTGTTGGTTATCATCTTTAAAACCTTCCACACCATGGCTGTCTGAGAAACCAGCTCACCTTGATGGGATTAGCCACTTCACCCACACTGGCATTTTGTAGACCCCATCAGTCAAGGAATTTTGGCTGGTGGGGTCCAGTAGAAAAGCCTTGTCTCCTGTGGCTCCCACCTCCTAAAACGTTCCCCTCCTCCCCATGTTACATCCCATTTGGCCTTCCAAAAGGCCTTGAAGATATGGCTGTGCCAACTAAGCTGGGGTCCCAATGTGGCATTTTGGAGGTGGCTAATGGAGTAGACAACACCCCAATTTCTCCCTGAGTACATTTTTCTCCCTCCTTCTCCCTCCTGCTTGGTTTTATTTTAATTGATTTTTAAATTTAAGATCCTAATGTTTGTTTTAATGTTTTATAATGCATTTCATTTAATGTCTGTAAGTTGCCTGGAGTTGCCTTTGGTGAGATGGGCAATATACAAGTTTGCTAAATAAAATAATAAATAAATAATAGATTAATATGCTGGTGGGAAAAATATTTATTTTATTTGCTTCCTGAAATGAATTGTTTATCCAAAACACTGGATATTAGTGTTTCCTAAAAACAAATATATCTCATTTTTTGTTTGCTTGTTTGCACATTATTAAAAGAGTGCATTGCAGGCATGGGCCTTTACATTTTAAAAGAAACATTTTACTGCAATAACCAGTCAGCAATATAGCCCAATGTAGTTCTGAAGCAGGAAAGTTATTTCCAGTTTGTCACAGGTTGCACTCGTTGTAACTCTCAGCAGCACTTTAAAGAAGCTCCGCCCTTTTCTTGATTTTGAAGGGATGGTTAGTGATGGGCAATCACACTTAATAAAGATAAAGGTTTCCCCTATCCAGTTGTGTCCAATTCTAGGATGTGTGCTTATTTTCGTTTTTCAGCTGAGGGAGCCAAGTGTTGTCCAAAGACATTTCTGTGTTCATATGGCCAGCATGACTATATGCTGAGGTTTCATGGAGCGCTGTTACCTTCCCACCAAAGTTTATCTACTCACATTTGCATGCTTTCAAACTACTGGTGTGGGGGGGCAGGAGCTGGGGCAAGTAACAGGAGCTCACCCCATTTCCTGCTCACAAACTCAGCGTCTTTAACCACTGAGCCATCACTCCCCCTAAATACAGTTATTCCGTATCCAAAAATATTTCCTTTAAGAGATCTGAATACTGCATATTAGATTGCAAAAAAACCCACAAACCAAATAACTATTAGAAGGCAAAAAAGAGACATTTTTATGTTTCCTTGTTGCCATGTGGTAAGGATCCAGATATTTGAGATCGAGATGTACTAGGCCTAATTGTAAATAGACTTCTGTCTACCTGTAGAGAGTAAGGAAGATGACCTTGACAAGATATGAGGGAACCTAGGCCAAAGGGATTAAACATTTTTGAATTCTGCAATGAAATAACATTTGGAAGTGCCTCAGTATTCCTATTTAACTAAATAATATGAAGGAGAAGGAGGAGGTACAATCAGACATACAAGGTTCTGTTGTTATAGCTGGACTCAATAAAAGTAGCTTTAGCCTTCCTGTGGAGTGGATTTCTAGGTTTCTTCTCCCTAGAGGGGCTGGGAAATTTAGTTGAACATTTGCTTAGTAGTTGATTCCAATTTTCAATCTCTGAGCATTTGCAAAGAACAAAGACAATTTTATCCCTACTTCTAACCTTAATGATGGGTCAACTCTGTTCTCAGAAATCCCATTCTGTTCAGTTATTCTGTTTTATAGAAAATGTTATGGTCATGTTAGTAGAGTACCTTGTTTCAAAAAGACATCACAGGACTGATTATTACTGTAAAACTCCTTAATTTATGAATTATTCTTTTTAAAAAAATATTATTAGTCTCTGCCAGGCAATTTCAGGAGAAAGAGAGAGAGATCCCTTTCCCAATCACTATAAACAGCTGATGTTAACTATGTTGGGCTTCTCACCACTTATGGGCTCTTCAATATTTGGCTTGTGTTCATTGTCTCTTCCTGGATCACTGGCAGGTTCACTCTCTTGCTGTCCTCCATTACCATTTTGGGTAATCTTGCTGATCTCCTTTACTTTAGCTAACATTTCTTCTTCTTCCTCCTCCTCCTCCTCTTCCTCTTCTTCCATATTATCTGCAGTTGTTGCCATGGCTACCTCTTGGTTCTGCACTCGGCGGGAGGGTCTCAAGATGGCTTTGCGAAAACCCTGTTTGAATCGATAGGAGAGGAAGCCATAGATGATAGGATTTGTGCAACTGTTGGCATAGGGCAGGACAACAACCAGAAAGTATATACCAAAGAGTGATGGTTCCTCAGGCAACGTCCAGATGACGTTGATGATGTTGAGCATATAGAAAGGTAGCCAACAGAGTACAAAGACTGCCACCACAATTACTACCATGCGTGTGATCCTCCGTTCAGAGCGTTTGCGTTTAGCTGTCAGTGCTCGCACCTTTCTGCCTGATGAACGAACCTTGACAACAATAAGCAGGTAACACAAGCAGATTACCAGCAGTGGCCCAAAGAAGCCGAGTGTAGCTGTGTAGATGATGAAACCAGCTTTCCATACTGAAGCAGGCTCAGGCCATTTAATGTGGCATGTACTCATACCATGTGGGACTTCTGAAAACACTACCACAGGCAGCACCACCACAGATGAGATTACCCACACAGTGGCACTGACAGTCTTAGCAACTCGGACTGTCCGCCATTTTGAGGATTTCACAGGGTGCACCACAGCCAGATAGCGGTCAATGCTCATCACGGTGAGGCAGAAAATACTAGTAAATTGGTTTATGGCATCCACAGCCATCACTAGACGGCACATAAATGATCCAAAAGGCCAATATGATAAAGCATTTTGTGCTGCCAAGAAGGGTAGGCCAAGCATAAAGAGTTCATCTGCCAGTGCCAAGTTGAAGATATAGATGTTAGTCACTGATTCACTCACTGAATGGCACAAAACCACATAAATGACTAGAGAATTTCCAGCTAGTCCTACAACACAGACAATGAGATATACCAGTGGAATAAGGACACCACTAACATCTAGGCCTAGACTAGAAGCTAGGGATAAATTTCCAGAAAGAAAGGCTGTACCAGAAGTTGTTGAATTCTCTTCCCAAAAAGCCACAATGTTGGAGAAGTTGAAATTGTCCATGGCAGAAAAAGGAGGGGCAGGAAACAAATATCCACAGGATCCCTTGGGAGGACTCTGCATTTGAGAAGAACAGAAATAGATTAACATTCATTTTTATAATCCTCAAGCATTCTAGATAGTTAATATGCAACTCTACAGAGAATTTAAGATATGGAATACTAAGTGATGGCCAGTGAATCTTGTGACTACAGGCTAGAATTGTCTATATATCTCCATTGCTTCTAATTTTGATTATAGTGGAGATTTCTCTTTCAGTAACCTCTATTCCTGAGTTAAGGCACACAAAGAATTGGAATCAATGGTAAATTTTCAGAGAAAATTTATAGAATAAAGGGTGGGAAAAGAAACTTGTCATGTTAAAAAAAATCTTGAAAAATAGGGCAATATTTATCTTCAGGATATCACAAGAGAGCAGATTGTTGTGTATAATGAGGTTGGGCATCAAACAGATCATGGGAACAACATGAAATCCTATCAAGTGGTCGGACTTAGGTTCCATACCTAATAAAAGTGAAGGTCAACAGCCACAACAGACAGAACTCTAATGTATATTAAGATGTATTCTTCAACCATCTTGCATTATCAAAATTATTCATTCTAAAGGCAAATTAGATCCAGGAGCTCATTTATAACATATGCTCAAGATGGTGTTTCTAAGAAGAAGTCATCTTGTCAGCTAAATATTTAATTGATGCCAGTGTAGCCTTAGAGAGTCAGTTTGATGTTAAAGGCTCTGGCTGCAAATCAGGAGACTATGAATTCTAATCCTGTCTTAGATATGAAACCAGTTTGGTGATTCTGAACCAGTCAATCTCTCTCAGCTCAAAGGAGATAATGGCAAACCACTTCCAAAGACATTTTTTTCCCGCCTGAGGACCAAAGTTGGACTTAAGTAATCTACCAAGAGACACATTCCAAAATGTCAGCAAGGTAATGACTAAGAAGTGGCTGATTAGAGCAAAAACTAAATTTGGATGGATCAGAAGAAAAACAGAACATTTTCAGACAGGCATTTAAATTCCTTTCATTTAACTGATTATTTCCCATGTATTTAACAAAGTCTTGTTACTACTCCATTGTCAGCTAGAACTTTTGAAGGAACTCTTGTAACAATATCCCAAGTTTTTTAATGGCTGCATGCAAAACTGGCTCCCTAGTTATATAACAGTCTTATCTCCTGTCAGCCTATTTAAAAAAACAAAAAGAATAATGATTAGAGGAGATTGCAGGGCATGGAAAGAATGAACACAGGGTTTTATGATTGAATGAAACAGAGGTAGGCAACCTAATCCCAGTTAACAACTCCCAAAACACAATATGAGCCTAAGTATGATTGTCTAACCCACTGTGTTTGCAGTACTTCAAACTTTTTGATACATTTTCCAACAAAAAAGACACTAAAATATTAGAGAGGAGACAAGAAAAAAGGCACTAGAGATGCATATATACAGTAGTAAAAATAACATCCATATTAGTGGAATTTTTTTTTACAACAAAACATTTGAAGGAAAACTGAACATAAAAATTATATATTAGATGATATCAATGCCCAAACATCTATTCATGGCAAATGTTAAATCAGAAACTGATGGAAACAGAATAGAATATACTTAAGACTAAAAAAATATGAAAATCGGTGATTAGATTGTGAGTTATATACAGAAGATCCCATTTCCAGTCTAATGGAAAGAATAAGGCTGAAGAATTAGATCTTAGCCTGGAGAATTCTAGAGGTGACTTCCTACCTCAGTGGGAGAAGTACTGTCATGATGTCATCCTTCCCTTGGGAGATAATTGAAGTGTGGGAAGCTGCTGGAGAGAGAGGACTGTGTAGTGGAAGTATAGGAAGCAAGGGGAGCTGCCAAGTGCAGGACATCCACTCAGGCACCCATTAATAGGAACACTACTACCCACTCAACATTTTTGTCTTTTGAAATGAAAGTGAACCCATTATCCATCGGGCGAAGGGGTAATGGATGGTTACTTTTCACACAGTACAACTAAGTGCTTTATTTCCTTTACTTCAAATTTTCGCTAAGCAATGTTCTTGTATTTGGAAGCCTGGGATTTCTTCTGCAAAGTTCTACCCAGGCAGCCTCAAGATCAGAATATACAGCTCTGGCTGTGTTGTCTAAGATAGTTGGAAAGCACCACATTGGGAAGGCTAGAATAGACAGGACACAATTTGCCATGATTACAGAGAATGTTCCTTTCCCGGTGCTATGTGGGAAAAAGTAGGACTTCAGCTTCTGCCTTCTGCATGCAAATGCACGCGTGCATTTCACCCAATGCCAAAAGGTATGTGGATGTAAAGCCTATAGATCTGCCATTAGAATGGTGATGATTAAACTATATTTAAAAAAATGAAATTTCCATTTTTAAACACATACATACAGGCATGCATACACAGCCACAATTTTCAGAACAATTAGAACCTGCTGTTTGAAAGTGATGTCCCTCTAAACCCTACAAAACACATAGCTGGAGGTGATGAAAGCTGATATTGATTGTAAATCACTTGAGTCAAGGATTATGTTTTCCTGCCATGAACATGTGCTATTATATAAAACATCTGCATGTGAGAATTCTAGGGATTTTTTTTATCACATAACATGATAAAATTCATAAAGAACCCTTTCATATAACAGGCATATGTCTATTTGCAGTTGGCTGTACAACCACAATCTTTCAGATGCACTTTTGCAATTAGCTATGGGTGTAGCATTGTACCAGATAGCATTGGAAGGAGACTGCAAAGAACAACTAGTCCAACCTATTGCAATGTGCCAGAAAACCAATTAAACCATCCATAAGAGACCCATAAGGATGTGGTGGCTCAGTGGCTAAGACACTGAGCTTGTCGGCAGTTCAGTGGTTCGAATCCCTAGTAATGGGGTGAGCACCTGTTACTTGTCTCAGCTTCTGCCAACCTAGCAGTTCGAAAGTAAAAAAATGCAAGTAGAAAAATAGGGACCACTTTGGTGGGAAGGTAACAGCGTTCCGTGCACCTTCGGTGTTTAATCATGCCAGCCACATGACCACAGAGGCGTCTTTGGACAGCACTGGCTCTTCAGCTTTGAAAAGGAGATGAGCACCGCCCACTAGAGACTCATCTTAAAAACCTCCAGAAATGAAGAACCCACATCCTCCATAGATTGCCTATTCCACTTTTCTATAGGATTACTTGCTTGTATTCCATTGTGCAGGATATACAATCCATCTTATTTTGTACTGCCCATATTCTTTCTATATGTAATGGCACTGCCACCGCACCAGGTGGTGTAATGATAAGTTTGAAAACCAAAAGAGTAGTAACCTAGAATGGTATCTCCATACAGCATTGTATGGAGATACCATTCTATGTTATAAAATAAAACATCATGTTTTATTTTGGCTGTACACCGCCCTGAGTCCTTTGGGAGAAGGGCGGTATAAAAATTTAATAAATAATAATATTATTATTAATAATAATAATAATTGAGGGTGGGAAGAAAGCCTGTTGTGTAT